>PVJS01029878.1:0-24475 GCA_004027185.1 Glis glis
ATGGAATTACTGTCATAAACAATGTGTATATATGAGATTATACAACATCATTCTCAGTGCTACATGTGGGGGGGAGGCGGGGGGGAAGGACACCAAGAGCTGTGTGCATGTATGTTAACACCAAACTGATACTCATTGTGATGTGAGACTACAATGCACCAATAAAAACATATTAAATAAAAAAGAAAAGTAGGATTTAATTGTACTAAAAGAACAGTTTCTATTTGTTTATAAAATATTCTCTGCAGCATTATGACCAGATAAGTTGCAATAGCTATCTTGTAATCTAGCTGTAGCTAACTTATTTTATAATTCATTAGATCATCTGATGATGTAAAACACAATATTTTTATTACTTCCAGTACTAATTACTACACAGTAATGTAAATATTCATTTTTCACTTTAATTTCTGTCAATAGGGGTGCCTGGCTTTTACAGTTCACACTGATGTGCTTGCTAAATGAAGGACTGGTGGAGGAGCATTTCAGTGGCCACAAATTGAGTTTTGCAGAAAATAGAAATAGGCAACTCAGTGAAGTAGGAAAAGTAGATAAATAGATAATCTGCTTGAAATTAGTGAAAATATAAGAGGAAAATGATTAAACTGATCAATATATTCTTACCTTTACTTAAAAAAATAAATAACTCTTCACCAGATTGTGTGTGTGTGTGTGTGTGTGTGTGTGTGTGTGTGTGTGTGTGTGTTGCTAGGGATTGAACCTAGGGGCTTTCTACTACCGAGCTGCACCCCCCAGTCCTATTTTACTTTTTATTTGGAAACAGGGTCTCACTTAGTTGCCGAGGGCCTAAGTTGCTGACGCTGGCTTCAAAACTGTGATCCTCCTATCTCAGCTTCCCAAGTACTGGGATTACAGGTGTGCACCACCATGCCCAGCTTTAGTTCTTAATTTTTAATGAGATATTCACATATGTGATTTTTGTGTCAATTGGACTATCTTAATTTTCATCATATTTTTATTATACATCTAGTATGTATTGGATGCTGATCTAGGAGAGACAGTTTCTGTTCTCTTGGTGCTCACGGTCAAATATTATGAAAATTATGTGTAAGTGGAAAGTAATACCCTTATGATTATAAATGAATTAAAATACTTAAATTATAAGGTCTGAACAGCTGGATTTGGGCATTCTATTTCATAATCTAGTATGTTTTGTAAGACTGGACCACAAAGATAATATCTTTTTCTCCTCTTTGTTTTTAAACTCTTTTTTTTTTTGCGGTATCAGGGATTGAACCCAGGTGCGTTCTACCTCCAAGCTACACCCCTGGCCCTATTTTTTATACTTTATTTTGAAACTGGGTCTCACGAAGTTGCGGAGGGCCGCACTAAGTAGCCAAGGCTGGCCGCAAACCCAGATCCTCCGGTCTCTGCCTCCCAAGTACTAGGATTACAAGTGTGTGCCACCACGCCCAGCTAAACTCTTTAAGAGAAAATCGATTCCTTTTTGTCAGAGATAAATTTACTTTAAAACAATGATAGGCCATAAAAAAATCAGGATTTTTTATACTTTTAAAAATGAAATAAATCCAGAAAATGTGAATCATCTTTGAATTTTTGAACTACCTGAATGCTTTCTGGCATAGTTTTCTTTAATATTTATTGTCTTATATATGTATACAATTTAAAGTTTATTAAATTAAACTTATAAGAAGTTACTCAGAAATTTTCTAAAGAATTATTCTTGAAATATAAGAATCACACATTTTTTCCTTATACACTCACAGTGCATAAGTAGTAAAATAGGGATTGTTTTGTAGATAACTTTAAAAAATTATTCTCCACATAAATGGTGATTGGTACACAAAAGATGTATTTCCCACGCAAAACTAACGTATAAAAATGTCAAAATTGCAAGTTTCGGAAAACCAAAGTACAGCACAACTGTAACTACTAGAAAGAGAAGTTGCCCTGAAACAGTTTGATGTTAACTGGGTCTGGCGTGGGAATACAATTAGCTTCCAATTGCATTGCTAGCTTGTGCAATACTGTGCAATTCTAAACCCGAAAAGTCAACCACCTTTTCTTAGAGTATTTCTCTTTCTTTTTCACAGCACGGAAAAGGATATGCTAGTCAATTCTACAGAACTTACCTGAAGCAGCATGATTTGCACAAAGTCGACCAACAAAAGCATCAACTTTTCAACTTCATTATCTTGGCCATCCAGTTAGTTGTGTGTAACTGAGTATTAGATTTCCAGCGGAGTCATCGTGGCCAATTATAGGACCTAATTGCTCTCAGCAGGCCTGAGAAATGAGTTGAAATGTGCAGAACTGTAGAAACTTTAGAGGCAACTGACTTTGCCTCTCCGATCAGTGTGTGCCTGTTTACAGCACTATATATATCTTTCTCTCTCCAAATGTCACTGAGCCCTTTAGATGTTTATATTCACCACGAGAAGCCAGTCATAAAGATAAAGGAGATTTGTGCATTATAAATGCAATATCACTGTTTTAAACTTGACTGTTTTATATTATTTTTGTGTGATCCAGTGTTCCCCAAACTATTCCAACTTTACAAGAGAAATTGTGACTATGTTCTTTTCACCTGTGGGTTATAAAAAAAAATGTTGTATTCTGAAGACCCACAAGCTATCAAAGACATTCTGTAGTTTATACACCGTGTTGCAAAGTGTTTACTGTACTATTTCAAAGCTTCTAAATAAATATAAAATATATATATTATATTATATAATTTTCCTAAAATGTGGTACAAATCAGTTGGTTTTTAAATGGAATCATACAGTCCACATCATACAATAAAGTAAAAGGTAATTCAGGGTCCCAAAGATAAACTTGCTAAGAAAAAATGTCATTAATAGCTTCCTCCCAGTTTTCATATCTATGCCACCCTGTTTTTCCTTGTTTAAAAGAAAATGAAGCTCTAAGCTACAAAATTTTTTCAAGAACTCATACTGAATTTTCAATGCCAAAGATGTAGCTGTTGATGTTATCAGACAGAGCACTGAATATATACTATCAAAACATCTAGCAATCTACATGATTCTAATTCCACGTCTGTGGATTTGAATTTAGAATCACTTAAAGCTTTTATAAAAAAAAATCTATAAATTCACCTGTATTTGTTGTTAGAAAAAAACCTGGGTGTCTGTACATTTTGTGGTGTAAAATATGTAATTGAAGATTACTATTTTAAGATGTCCTCCATCATATGACTCACACAAAATTTTGTTTTACATAGTTTTGTGACTCAGTTACACATGAATATAAAATATATTTCTAACTCTATATGAGCATATAGAGAGACATAAATATTTGAACTGGTAAAGAATAACTATAAAATATAAAGGATCTCTAAATTTAAAACAAATTAAATAAATTTGGAGATAGAAACATGGTACATTATTGTTTTAGTATTATGTGTGAAAATTTTATCTTAAGTATAGTCAGTGTTTTATTAATGAGAAAATTCTTCCTGAGTCAGCCTTGAAAATTTAAGCTTGCCTTTTACATTTATGTCAACAAGGTTAATTATTAAATTCAGTAAGATGCATTTTCCTTTCTTTTACATATTTTTTTTCTACTGTGGTTTATTGCTTGTTGAAACACAAATTAAGAGAGGGGAACACTCAGACAATGTGAGGTAATCTTTCAAGCAAACAGATTCGCCACAGCTCCCCATTAAAAAGTTTTCAGAATTATGTTGAAATGTTTGCCCCCTTCAAACTACAGACCTATTTTTGAAAGACTAACCCACATTTTTGACTGATCTTATAATTGGCAATAGTATGAGCTGCACAAAGTTATTTAAGAGTAGTCTAGAATGTAACACACTTAAATATTCCCCATCTAATTTTATGTAATTTAAGTGAAAATTTTGCCTTAGATTTAACCTTAAAATGCATACATAATTCATAGGTCCTGGATGTATATGCGTAGAGTGATAGCTTGGTATCACTCATTTGACTGTTATCAAATTAGATAATAATATGTCATAATCCCAGTTTATATATCAACATAATGTATGTAATGTTCCAGTCTTTTGGGGACCCTTTAAATATAAAAATAATCCATCATGTGTAATACAAAAAGCACATACATTCACTAAGTGCAGCAGTAACCTTTCCTCAGACTTCTGGCATTTACTGCATTAATATTTCGAATGATAGATATTTTAGTAAGAACGTTTATGTATAATTTAGCTAGAAAAAAAGTCTGTTCTAATTGCTTTTTAAACAAGAAAATGATTTTCTTGTTGGATCACCCTGCTTTAATTAAAACCTTTCATGAATCATTTTACAATCATGCAGAAAAATCCACATCCATCTTTTTTATTACGCGTATGAAAATAAGCTGATACTTCATATATAATAGGTAATATTATTTCATTTGAAGACATTTTTCTTTAATTATTTAACCCTTTCTGTCACTGTATACCGTCTCCCTTTCACCAACTTTTTATACCATATATTTGCATATTAGCTATGTTTTTACAACATAGTAACTTCTCAGAGTAATTTGCATTTTAGTTCTTAAATTGTATCATAATTCTTTCAAAACACAACAAAAAGTTTTACCTAATTTGAAGGACCAAATTATTTAAATGCACAATACTAAGTGATTAGGTCATTAGTCAACTATTGCATCCAGAATAAATCAGAAGTCACAATAGAATAAAGATATGACTTTAGTAAATCGGGTAAAATATAAATCAATCAGGGGGACTGTAAAGTGGAAAGTGCAATCAATGAATAATGTTTTCCAAATGAGCATTTACTTAGTATATCAAGCAATTGTAGTATAGGCTTTTTATTTTATCTGATCATTCTAATATCAAATCTTCCAAAATTTGTATACACATAAAAGAAAAATAATATCTGGATTATCAGACAATATTTCATTGACAACTTATTTCAGAAAAGAATAATCGTGGCATTTACTCCTTGTGAACATTGTTAGTTTTAGAACAGTAAAAGTCAAACAATTTTCCTGTGGAAACCGTGTCTTAATGTTTCAATGGTATGTCAAATGACAATTTTTAGAAATATTTCATTCACATGTAAAATTCCAATTTTTAATTTATGGACATAGTTTTTTTGAAATCATCTTAAATCACATCTTTAAACATTGCATTGACATTATTTTGAAGATATAATGATGTGAATAACATAAATGTATCATCTCTTCTTGGAAAATATGTAGGAAATATTGTATATTTTATTTTTGGAAGATATTAAATGCAATGCCTTTATCGAACATTGCAAATTAAGAATGATAGGAGAAGATTTAAATATTTTGCTACCACTCTGTTTCATTTCTTAATTGTGCTCTGATTTGCCATTAGACATTCTGTAATTTAGGAACCCTCCTGTTTCCCCAATAAGAGGAAGAAAAATTCCTCAGATCCTTGACATAAACTTTTATCACCGTGCATGGATTGTACCATTTTACTTTCCAACGATCATTTACTGGACTCCAGTTGATCTTTATTAATCACACAGAATGGAAAATGTTGAGCAGGACAGAGGATGTATTTATGTCTCTGAAAATAGCATGACTTTTGTCCTTGCTTATGTTTCCCTGTCACATTTCTATGTGTGCTATAAATACCCAAGGAACTCAAAAATACTGAAAACACTACTATACTTGATGATTTTTCTGAAAATCTTCTATTTTTCATATTACGGTTTCTTGGGTTCTTTCTCTTTTTCAAGTCTAATTTTGTAGTGGTAAAGGCTTTGCACTTAACATCATTTTTATGTTCCTTTTTAACAAGGAAAAACAGAAAAATGACAAAATTCCATATTTTTTACACCACGGAGTAGTCAAATTATTTTATATATCGTTAGTACTTCAAGGAATATCCCTCTGCTAAATCAAACAACACCCTTATATAGTAATTTGTGAAACTGTTCAGTAGAGTATTTTTTCTTCAAAAACTTGGCATAGGTTTTAGATTATAGCATCCTCTAAGGATGTAGTAGATTAGTGCCGCCGGAGTATTGCAGGCAATAATATGACGAAAATTCTAATACCTTTAGTGTGCATGCATGTATTTCTAATCACTGTTATTTTTAAGTATTTGTAAAATTAGAAAAAAATGACTCTTAGTTCTTGAAAACTTGTCACATGCTTAGTTTGGCATTTTACTCTCCAGATATTTTTGAGTTGCGTGAAAATATTGCATTCAGGATGCAAAAAAAAAGTATTAAATTTTCACATGAGACTCAAAAATCTCTGAATGCTAGAACTCAGACTTCCAACACATCCACACATCTTTGAGCTGAAAGTAAGCAGGGAGTTTCAGCTCTGAACACATTTTTGAGACAGTTATCTGTGAGTGAAAACAGGGTATTATAACAAAAGATGAGTTTCAATCTTAACTATAGTGTTTGTTACTGTGAATGCTATAATAATACATAAGTAAAATGAGTGTAAATGTAATATATTATTTTATACTGCTGTATACATATGGAATAAATAAAACTAGGATACATATCACGCCATCTTTCCATGCATGGATCTTCCACTGACGTCGGTGGGAGCTTTGAATGAAAATCAGTGGCAAAAATATGGCCCTAGGTTTAAAAACAACAAATGCTGATTTAGTAATTTTAGTCTTAATATAACAGGTCTAAGGGGACATCTGTTCAAACCTGATTCTCATTTGATGCAACATATGTTAGGTTTTAAAGGATTTCACTATATTTATAGTTTTGAAAGTAGGAATTTAGTTCTGTATAATTCTCATGATACCCACGATGAGTCTTTTAAGTATATATATTTTTCACCTGGTGTTGTCTTTTCTTTTTTTATCTTTTTTAATTTTTAGTAATATCAAGGGTCCACAAAGATTAATATAGAGGTTTTACATAAGATATGAGTGCCTTCAAGTAATAAAAGGAAACACTTTGTCTGAAATTTTAGAAACACACTTCATATTTAAGTTGATAGAAACATAAGAAAGAAAACCCATATGGATATCATTTTAAAGAAAAGAAAATTTTAACTAAGTTGTAGATGTTTGTTCCAGTGTTAAAATAATCTGAATTAACCCTATTGAAATTTAGGTTCTGGAATAGCTAAATGGTAATAGAAGAAATGCTATACTTCTTAATCTTACGTGTAGTTTGTGTAAATGATTTTCTTCAGTTCAAATTACACAAACTGCACATACAAAGTTCATTTGACAAGGCAATAAAGAGGAGAATTAGGCATTTCTCTTGCTTCAAAGATCTAATATTTTCAATCCTATGGTGGAAAACAACTGAATATAATATATAGGAAAGATAGTTCTTTATGAAATGACATCAGCTAAAATTACAGGTTATTTTCCCCATTGATCTCTACTTCCTATCATTTACTTTCACTCTTTCTGAAAATTATATCATGGACTCTCATTAAACCAAGATTATGAATTTTTGGAGGTAAAGTTAAGTTTTATTAACTATGGATTGAAGTCTTAACAGTGGAGGAATGTAAGAATGTATAGCATTATCTGCCTTCAAGAACATTCTAGATTGCTTTAGGGATCAAAGTAATTGCAGGAAAATATTAAATAATTAAATGGCCAAATAAGTAAGTGATCAAAAATTGCCTTCAAAATTTATCATTGGGTCATGAAAACAATTTAATGTATAAAGATGAAAACTAAGTATAATAGAAAAAATATAGATAGAAAAGTATCAAAAGACACCATTCGTGTAAAAGTAAATAATTCTTTGTGAAACTTTTTTCAGATACATGTGTGAAATAGGTCACAATGTGAAATGCATTTCTTACTGTGAATCGTTTCCCAAAATGTCTGAAAAGTACTGCACCATATGATCTCTATTTCAAATTTAAACTTATTTAATGCTGTGGAAAGTCAAGGAAGATATTTTTGAAAAGTTACTTCACAGCTGAATCTTAATCTTTACCCTTTGTAAAATAGAGATAAGTACACTAGTTGCAGGATTTTTCCGAGAATTAGGTGAACGGATCTATGTGAAATGCACAGGACAAGGCTCCCGTACAAGTGGTGTATATTATTAATAATATTGTTCCCCATCACTTTACCACTCTTCTTGGCTACCAAAAATACAGAGTATACTCTTCAAATGGAAAGAATCCTCTCTCACAATTCTAGCCTGCTGTAGAGTTGCATCTAAGTAGTACCAATTTCAAAACCTTAAGATGAAAGTAGGTTTCCCTTTGGTATATACTCATCAGCTCTCCTTACCTCCGCATCTCATTTACCAGCTCTATAGAGTCCAGGAAAGAAAACACATCTGGCTGAGTTTCAGCCACCTCCCTCAGTTCCCTTATACAACTCTCCGAAAACCCTTTGCCCCTACATGGTGAAGCACACACGTGTGGTTGCACTAGAACAGATTTACCTGAGTTTTCCTTTTGATGCCAATGTCCTTTCTGAATATCTATTTCCATGCAAATAAGTATTTGATGGAAATACTGCATATTTGATAGAATCATATGTTTTATGCATATGATTATTATTTTGGCATGTGACTACTATTCATTTTAGGAACAACTGTGTGTGGGCAGTATTCAGTCTGCTCAATAATATAGGATTGTTCAAATGATTCTAATTGTCTATTTGGTGTTCTTGGTGTTGGCAATCCTTAGCTCAACTCAGCAGACCCTGTTCCCTAGAACTGTCCCTTGGGTTGTTTGAAACATTTCTAAAATTTCCTCATTTCTTTTGAATCAATTGAAGTTCTATTTCCTTATCATGAAAACTAGGGTTCAAATTTTCCAATTGAAACAAGGTAGTCAATATTAATCTGTAACTAAGTTAATGTTTTTAAAGGAACATTTTTATTTGAAAGAGAATTTCTTAATTCCTGTTGAATCTCCTAATGAGAATATTGTGTGGATGAAGTTACTTTTATTGTTTTACTTATTTATTTTCCTTTGAGAACAGTTAATAATCACTGGGCAAGTCCTCAACCAGTCTGAAAATGAGAAACATTTAATTAACATTGCAATTACTGAATCAGGAACACAACAATCTCTGTCTCCTCTTTCCCTTTATAATTGTGCATAACTCTTCTCCTGATTGTGAAAAATGGAAGAACACAAGTGTTGACATGGTGAACTACAGAAGCCTAAAACTCTGAATTTAATTCCCAATGTGTGAACACTTTCCATTCTCTTATTCTTAGTTGTGTTTTTTTTTATAATTAATAATGGAGTGAATAACCAACTTCAAAGTTTTCTGGCAATATATTTCACTCAAAGTTGTGTATTTCACTTGGAGACCATGCAGAGACCTGTGACCTGGGCATTATGTTTCATAAAGCTACGTGACAAGGTGACAGCACTGGGATTACTGGCTGTAGATTTCGCTGCTGAGATGCCCAGCAAGTTGCCAGCTATCAGTCATTTGGTGGGGTGAAAAACGTGTATTAGATAAATTTTAGAGTTTGGATATTAGCACAGAGCTTTAATTTAGAATGTAAAATTTCCTTGTGAGAAATTATTTTTATCCTTTATAGAAGAATCTATCCCAACACTAGATATGATAGTCAAAAGATGAAGATAAATGCTGCAAATAGCTAGGCATTGTCTAATTTAGATTTAGTAAGACAACTCATGACATTGAAAAAACAGGAAATGAGCCGGGTGTGGTGGCGCAGTTTGTAATCCCAGTACTTTGGGAGGCAGAGACCGGAGGATCTGGGTTCAAGGCCAGCCTCAGCGCTCTCTCTCACACTCTCTCTCTCTCTCTCTCACTCTCCTTCTCTCCCTGTCTCTCTCTCTACTTAGGCCCTCCGCAACTTCATGAGACCCGGTTTCAAAATAAAGTATAAAAATAGGGCCAGGGTGTAGCACGGAGGTAGTACACCCCTGGGTTCAATCCCCGGTACCAAAAAAAAACAAAAAACAAAAAACAGGAAATGAGCTGGGGGGGGGTACACACTTGTAATCTCAGTACTTGGGAGGTTGAGGCAGGAGGATTGCAGGTTAGAGACCAGGCTCAACAACTTAACAAGATCCTCAGCAACTTAGAGAGACTCTGTTTTAAAATAAAAAATAAAATAGAGCTGGGAGTGTAGCTTGGAGGTAGAATGCCTCTGGATTCAATCTGTAGTACCACAGACACACATATATATATATATATATATATATCTGAGTACTCTGATTTCAAAAAATTTACCTGAGTTCAACTTACTTCAACTAAGTTAGCCAAATGCTGAAAGAAAAATAGGAAGGTATGTACAAGGTTCTTTTATTTGCCAACTGTTCATGGCATTGGTGAGGGAGTAATTCCCACCCTCGGGTTCCCATACACTTGATACAGGTAAGAATGAAAGAAACATATTAGTCACATAGTCTCCCTTATTCGTCATGTCACACCACTCAATACATAAGGTCTCACTGACTGTACTTAGTGACAGAGTGAACAGCCTCCCTAGGGCTCAGACATCCCCCTAAGGGATGTGATTGGCTGCTCTGAGCAATTCTCTGGGGCACAATTAGAATGGAAACCCCACTATTTGGGAGTAAGAAGTAGCTAGACCTCATTCTCCTGATAAGGGAAGCTGTTTGTCTAGGGGATCTTATCTTTAGGAGCAGAGTGAAGGAGGGTACGCTGGGCTATTGGAGGCCGGCCTCATTGGAGGCCAGATATCAAGGCAGCACACAATATCTGTTCTTCATTTTAATCCATACACCACAATTGCCTCCTTGAAATCCTGACATCAATTTGTATCTCAAAGGTGAACTGAGACTTCTTGGGGGTAGGAGAACCTCTTCAGGGTGTGAAGTAGGCATAAGAGGAGGGGAAAGAAGACCACATGGTGACGTGATGTTCAAAAATGAGAAATTTAGAGGTATCTCTAGAGACAATAAAGGAAACTGAGAAACCTGGGTGCCATGGGTGTAGAGATTGCTAGGATGTGGATGTACTAGTCTAAATCCAGGAGGATGTGGTTTTAGACTACTTCATACCTGTGGCTATCACAGGTGTCTATTTGCCACTTTAAAACTTGAATTGGAATGCCTTGAGGTGGTCATTATGTGTCTCCCTAAACCGGCTCCCCAGTCTCGAGGGACGTGGAAGTTGCCCTGAATGTGTCCTTCATGCGCCCAACGCTGTCTATTTTGAGGAGTGAAATGAGTGGCTTGATCACTGTGAAGACTGTCTAGAACTCTGAAGGGAATGAGGACTGTTCTGGTGAGGCCTGGAATAGTGGCTTTAGTGCGGTTCCTGCACCCAAGTCCAGCTACTCGCTACTGGGAAACAGGCCAAGAAAATCCAGAAACCAAGATTAAGGCAAGGCAGGCAATGTTATTAGAGTAGCAGGCTGCTCAAGAAGATGGAGGGCTTTTGTCCAAAGTCCATCTTGCCCAGAAGCTGATTAAAGAGCAGTTTCTATAGGCAAGTGATGGGTCTTTGCAGACTGGTGGGCACCTTCTTGTAGCATGGGGGTCAGATGATGGACCCCCGAGCTTAGTTGCCTAGTCCCATGAAGTTATTTAGTTTTGCCAATCTCGAAGATAAGAGAAATTCTTTTTTTTTTTTTTTACTAACTACTTTGTCTACATGCAGTTCCTGACATATTACACAATGGTCAGATAGAGGGCATAGCTGCCCAGAGAAGAAAGACAAGGGTCAGGTGAAGTTAAATATGGCGTCCTTCATGCTCTGGGTCAATACATGCAGTCCTGTCTGTTGCTTCTTTAATTTATATTTTGGTGTGAGGTGAGACATTCCCAGAGTTATTCAAAAGGACCCACTCTTAGATAACAGATAAGAGCCTGTAAATATGTGGAGAAGGGCCCCTTTCTTGGCCAGTGCTCTGATGACTGCCTGGTGTGTGTACAATGGTGCTGAGCCTTGTCCTGTCATTTATCGCGAGCACTCCAGCTAACGCATGAAAAGCAGCAACATGTCTCTGAGATCCATGTTTAATGCTGGCACTAGGGTGTGTGGTGTGTACGAACCCTCAGGAATGTTTGCTCAGCTGTCCCCAGGCAGCCCTCCAGGTTGTCAGTGGTTGTGAGACTGTGTTGGCGCCTCCCAGAGCACCATGGTATCTGACATAATTGAGTAAAGGCAAGGCCACCCTTCCTGCAGGGGGGGGTAGGCTAGGGAGTCCGGATTTGGTTCCAACATGTTGCAAAAAACGCTCGGGAACTGTGCAGGTCTTGTGACTGCTGCTTTCAGGACCCAACGCATAATGTGCAGCTTCGTACATTGGGCCAGAAGCTCAGCTTCTGTGAGATCTTTCAGTTTCCAGAAGAGCCCAGAACATGGCCAACAACAGCCACTTCATTAGAAGTTTATGGACAACGTACAGCTACATAGAGATCCAGAGCGTCCAGGAGCCATGAGAAGAGGCTAATTGCAGGCTTTCTTTTCAATTTTTTCCTCCCCCTAGGTCCAAGATTCCTTCTTTGTTTATCCTTTCCTTTTTTTAAAATTTATTGCTTATTTAATTTTGTTGTCATTGGAAACACTTGTTAGGGGAGGGGCTCTCTCTTCTCTGCTCATATTTACAAAGTTTCCTTTCTAGAAAGCCTGGAATCATCATTATCGGGGTGAGGGATCTCCGCTAAGGCTTTGGTTCCATTATAAGGTTTCAAGATCCCAGACTTAAGCTGGATTTGTATGAACCCCTTGACATGCTACAGGGGTACCACGAGTGTTTGCCCTGCTATACCAACAATCAGGATATTTGTTGCAATAGAGAAATAGACAATAGCGTAGCACTGGGGAAGTAGTCTGGGCTCATAACCTAGAGATCAATTGTTCAAAACTATACTCTGTTATAGTGCTGCAGGCTTTCTCTCCCCTCCATCCTCTCTTCTCCCTTTTCTTCTTTCTCTCTGCACAAGTTTCCTCAGGATATTTTTTATTTCTAAACATTTAAAGTAGTCACAGCTTTCAATCTGACTTCTGATCAACCTTGGTGCAGAACTTCTGGGTGGTTGAGGGTAACAAGTTTAGGAGCCCGGTGCCCTCCTGTACACAGCGGTCTCCTCCAGCCAATCTGTCCAGGATTAAGGTTCACATTCAGTAAAGTCATTCTGATTATGGTGTGGGCAGGTAGGAAAGCCCTAGGATCAGATTAACCCTTCAGCAGGCTGGTTCGCAGCAGGGCTGAGGGGACTGACTACCCATGGAAAAGCAATAAGTAAAACAGTGGCACACGACTGGACAAGGTCAGGTTGCTACCCTGGCCTGAACAATGATTCTTGTTGGGGGAGCTGGGTAGCGCACCTGTGTGCCAGGCTTAATTCTCACTAGGATATCTGTGTGCTTACTTTCTGGAAAACTCTCAAGTGCTATCCTCAGTTCCTTCTGGGAATAATCATCAATAATTACCATATGACTGTCCCAAGCAGCTGATGATCCTCACCCAGTTAGATGCAGTAACCAGAGAGCTCTAGTTTACCATTGGTAAGGTGGGATTCAACCAACTTACCCATTAGCTGCTGCCTTATTACTACTTTTTGGGCAGGAATCTCAGACCCCCTGCAAAAAACAAAACAAACCAACAGTAACTTATGCGGAGACATAGTCAACTAAGAGTTCTCCATTTGGGGACAAGAACAATTTAGGGAGGAAAAAGAGGGAACTATCCGGCAAAAATGCAAATCCACTAGCAATTGGCAGTTGGGTTCCAGGCTGCCTTCCCTGTATCATGAAACCACTTAATCATCCAAGAAAAGTTAAATAAAGCTAATCAGGTATCCTAGGTCATACTCAGACCATGCCACAAATGGTTATCTTACTTGCATCCTATTGGTCATCCTACTGCTAAGGGAGACACTCCTGCCCTTTCTCCTCCCCGAGGTTATGGGGTTGAAGAACATGGATCACTGGATGCTGGACAGATGAAATTGATAGCAAGGTATTAGTCTCCTCTCCTCACAGGCTGGGGGAGGGGCACTGCAGTCTGCACAGGATACACAGAGGTTGGGAAGAGAAGGAAGAGCGGGGAACCGCAAGGGGCAGGCTTTGCAGTATCAAGAGTGAGAGGTGCACCCTGGCTCCCTTGGTTGATGAGACTAAAGCCCACTACTCAAGATAAGAGGACCTGCTACTGGTCCCTCCTGAGGAGGGCTGTCTGGCTGGGCGTCTCATCTTCTGCAGCAGGGGGCTTGAAGTGAGGCTTTTTGAGGCTAGATGTTGAGGCAACACAGGACATTGGGCTTTAATTTCAGGCCTTATCCCTCAAGGGTGAGCAATAGATAGTATAGAGGACCTAAGATTTCTGAGAACACTTTTAAAATGGGGGTCTTCGTGAAGCTTCACTCAAGCCAAATTTGCTGGATGTTAAGCTTAGATTGTCTGAAAGGGTTTCCCATATTGTCTTTCAAAGTAGAGTATTTTCATAAATAAACTTTCCAGGAAGGTCCTCTCAACTCCTTTGTAAACTCATGGGAAGAGCTCTTTGTTATTGAGTTCTGGAAATTCAGAGTATTATAAAATTTTTTTGTGGATCTATTTTTCCATCCTGCAGGTACTTAGTAAACTCTTTTCATGTTTATATCCAAGACTTTCAGTTTTTTGAAAATTTGCTTGAATTACTACTTACACCACTGTTGACTTTATTTTTCTTCATCTTCTTGGATCTCTTATTATTTGGGTGTAGAATCTCCTCAATTGACCTGCCTATTTTCTTATTTTCAAAATCTACTTATTGGAAGTATTTTTTATGTTTTTAACATGTTTATTTTTTAATCTTTTAGTGAACTTTCTATCTTCCAAGGTGTTTATTTCCCAACCTTCCATTGAGCTATTTATTTTATTATTATTATCTTATTTCCCAATTTCTATGGGGCTATTTATCTCATTATTTTACTCCTAAGTTTTCCTTTTTCTGAATATTCCTTATTAAAGATATTTTGAATTTTAATTTTTTATTCATCTTAATATGTGGATAATAGTTTGTTTTTCATTTTATTTTTCCTGAAAGGTGTGACTTTCCTGGAATTACAGTAGAGACTTCTGAAATGTCAGTCCAGGGATATAGCTCAGTGGTAGAACACTTGCCTAGAATGCATGAAACCATGGATTTGATCCTCAGCACTGCAAAATAATAATAATAATAATAATAATAATAATAAAGGAATATGATACTTGGCTGTTCACTCATAATTAAGAACCTAGGTACCCTAAAATGCCTCATGTAATCTCAGTTGTGGAGAAGGGTTTAAGTATTTTTTCTGTAGGGTGATCTGGGTGAACCATTTAATTGGAGAACTCCTAGTGTCACTATATTTAGTCATATTTTTTTATTCTTGAGCAAGTTAGATATTCTAGAGAAATATTTCAGGTCTTCTGCCTAGAAGTTTCAGTCTGGGAACTTATATTCTGAAAGCTAATTGGAGAAGAAATTGGGTAGGCTCAAGACCAAACTTTTCTTGGTATTATGATTGCACATTAAACAGAACCTGCTGTCTTTTAATCTATTTATATTCTCTCTCACTCTCTCTCTCTCCTCTATTTTTCCCTAAAGAATAAATCTTCTGAGCTGGGCGTGGTGGTGTACGCTTGTAATCCTAGTACTTGGGAGGCTGAGACAGGAGGATCGCAGGTTCCCGGCCAGCCTCAGCTATTTAGTGAGACCCTTCTCAACTTAGTGAGACCCTGTTTCAAAATAAAGAATAAAAAATAGGGCTGTGGGTGTAGCTTGGAGGTAGAATGCCCCTGGGTTCAATCCCCAGTACCGCAAAAAAAAGAAAAAAGAATATATCACCAACCTGAGCATAGTAAGCAGATGAAGACTTCTGGGAGACCAACTGCTCTTAATAACATTTTTTATCTAATTTTTTTGTTTATGTTTACTCTTACTTCAAAGCTAATTTGCCCTATCAATTCCTGAGCCTTTGAATTTTCTGTGAAATAAATCATATTTTTTCTTCATACTCTTTCTTCATACTCTAAGGATTAAAATTTCCAAATGTGGCATTATTTTTTCCTCACTTGGTTTTCTCTCTCTCTCTCTTTTTTTTCTTTACTTCTTATAGGTTTTCCCTTTAAAGCTTTCTTTTCAGTTTAGTGAAGTTTTAGGAGGGAGAAAGGTTAGAGCATGAGTTTGTCTCTCCTGCCTCTTTAAGTAGAAATGTGAAGATGAACTTTGGACATAATAATAATAAAAAAAAAACTTAGAGAATGTCATGAGAAAATCTGACCTTACATTACTGAGAATTTGGATGTGGGATTCTTGCATCTCTACATCTCCATATAGAGATATAGATATATTGTATGTAGTTGTTAGGGCTATGTTGAAAAGCACTGATACGTTTGATACTGACTCATAGTTGGGAGTTAATAATTAAAATGTAAAACTAAGTACATTACATGTCAATAAATAAAATCACAAAATACAAGATACCATTCAAGTTTCCCCAAATGTCACTACTAACAGCAAATTATTTTTCACTTTTGTCTACTAACAATTTTATCCGTATCTTAAAATGTTAAGGAATTTTAGATCAATCACATTAAATTCAATGTATGATAGGCATTATTATGTTTGTTATAGATACAAACTGTGATTATCCAATTATATTGAAGGTCATAATTATATATGTAAATACAACTTAAAACCCAATATACATTTTTCCTTCTTACTTTGGTTTATTCACCGTATTCCTCTACTTTGAATGGTGCCTGAAATTAATGTCCAAATACTATCAGGCATCTAGCAAGCTTCCGTTCTCGAGGTCAATTTAATTACACTGTGCATGACAGAAACTAGGCCATTTGGGTATTGCCTTTGCCACCAGCAGTTGACACCTGAGTGTTAATGAGCTGGTAATTAAGAATTGGCACATACAGACACATTTTACTGTTTGGGACTGGGATAACCATATGCTACATAACTTCTGTGCTAAGTACTTTGTTAGCTCCAGAATTTACACAATTATGTTTGTGAGGTTTATTTTCAGTGCCAGTTTTCTACATAAAAAGATTAAAAAACTGTTCTGAAGTAACTTTCTCATTACTTTAAAGTTATGGAAATTTCTAAAGCTACGAAGATATTTGGAGTGCAATATAATTGGGAAAAAAAAAGAAAACTGAGGAATTTGTGTAGTGGCCTCCCTTTCAGTGTAAACTGCATTTATAGGACTTACATTTTGAAATGTCTTTTGTAATCTAAAAAAGGACCAAAAGCACCTTAACATCAGTGTATATCTGTAGAGTAGATATACTGTTATGGTCCATAATATCACCTCCCTTCACAGCTATGATGCTCATACTTTCTCTTGAATGCAGATGGGATATGATAAACCATCTCTAAGAAATCAGGGCAGGAGAAGCAAAAGGATATTACATCTGACCTCACGTTATAGAAAAGACTATGCTTTTCATTTTGAGGAATGTCTTATGAACTTGCTTGTTCTTTCTTGGGTTGCTTGCAGAAATATTGTGGAGGCAGCTGTGTGGAGAGACCCACATGGAAAGGGATGGAGGCCAGTCAACAACCACTTGAAGGAGCTTGGAAGCCATCTCCCCAGTTGAGCTTTCAGATAAGACTGCATCCCCCATCAAGGGCCTCATCGTAACTTCATGAGACCTCGGCCAGATGCACCCTGCTAAGCTACACTGGTACTTCTGAACCACACGAACTGTGAGATAAATACTTGTGGATTAAGCTGCTCTGTTTTGCAGAATATTGTCTTGCTGCAATAGATAACTAATACAATATGTAAGTGAGAATTCTGTTGTCTGTGGCAGTAATATAAAGAATCAATTATTTTTCTGGTGTGATGTGGCCATTTTTCCCCAAACAATATGTATAATGTGTGCTCACCATTTTCCTCTTCAATGTTCAGTTTTCCTTTATTCCTCTCTACCAAGAAAAGAAAATTCCCCACCATTTTCTGGATTAATCTATTATCTTTAAAAAAAATAAAAGTGTTCTCATCAGATGAAAAATGTATTAACTTTAGTGAATTTTAGTTGTGGGAATTACTTCTAATTTTCTTCTTTGAAAGAGTTTGCTTTTCCATCCAACCCTCGGTAGGACATATAGCCTTTTATATGCAGATTGGTATAATTACACTTTGAAATAGCTTTGAATTCCCAGTAGCTTCAGCTGAGAACATGAAAGGCCAAATGTTATATCGAACTGAAGGATATAAAAGTGCACAGACATCAATCCAAAATGAGATATAGAAATGAACAGCACTTCACAGGGTGATGTCAGTTTTTGACAGATTATTGAAGGATCTTTATAATTGCACAGACTGCCTTGGGTAGCATGAAGACTCTGCCTGGGGATGGCCTTATCAGTTTGTATTTTTTTATTCTTTCAATACCAAAGGGTGAGTAGTTGTGAAATGAAACAAGAGAGATACTATTCGACAAAAGCTTTCCCTCTCTTCCCCAAAGACGACACCTGGCCCCAAATTGTAAAAATCGTGTGGTTTCATGATGGAATCATCTACACAGCCTGTCACACTGGAGATGGCAGCAAAGATGAGCAGGTGACATTTAGGGAGTCAATAGGAAGCCCGCATAGCAACTTCACCTCCGAGGAGCTCCCAGTGATGGACAGGGGTCTCGTCCTCTCAGGACAGGAGCTCCTGTTCTGAAGACAGACACATCAAGAGTACTTAAAGCACCCACATTCCCTCTTATCACCAGCAGGAAGATAAAAGGAACAAAATGGGCCTTTGTATGTTCAAAACTTGAAATCAATACTATGCCTATTTAAAAACAGAGTCTAAAAAACTCAACTTTATTTTGAGAGCATGTACTATTAAGTTTTAATATCCTGCAATTATCCTGACTGCTTCGAATTAAGTAAAAGAACATCTCATTTTTTTCTTTTTCATCAGCTATGCATAATCTATTTTTTCTACTTTAAGGGCATTTCTCCTGAAATTATATTCCAGACAAATGAATGGAATAGCCACCTCAACTGGGTTTGCTAGTAAAGAGAAATATATTTTACAACTTAAGGCAAAAATGTCTGTTGTTTCTGGAATGCACAGGTATTAAGTAGGTAAAATTGAAATCAGAGGAAGAGGGTAAACAGTTTTGAACAAAATATGCATTCTGAAACAAATGCTGATTCAGGAAGAATTAGGTAAGTAATGAATGTAATACTTTTGTATTCAGTCTAGGCTAGGAAATTTCACCACGTTTGCATTTTTCAAAGCTTGCCACTTATTAATCTGCAAAGTACATAGGGAAGAAAATGATGATAATTCAAGAAGGAGTTGAGGAAAACATAATTATTAATTAGCTCTGACACTATATTTTTAAAAAAATGTACCAATCTACTAAAATGCATTTTTCTGGAATAATTGTCATAAATTTGTATTATAGATAGATATAAAATGTCTCCTAAAGAGCTCATTTATTAATATTCAGGGTTGATATAACTGAGGCATGAGGGTTGTAATCCCAGAAGTGGATAAATCCATTGTAATGGATTTACCTGGGTGGTATATGGTAGGACAGTAGAGTGGCTAGAGGTGGTCTCTGGGGGTGAGCCCTCGAGATTTTATATATATGGCTCTTCCTCCCTGCATTGCTTTTTTGCTTTTAGCCTCCATGATGTAAAGAACACAGGCTATGTGCTCTTCTCTCCCCACCTGGTACCATTCCCTGATCCGTGGTCCCCGGCCTCACATGGACTCAACCCAGAACCGTAAGAAAATAAATCTTCTTTCCTCTAAGTTATGTGGTTAATCTTTAGGTTATAGCTGCAAGAATGCTGATGGATAAAATTTGAAAGCAATTTAAAGGTTAGAACCACTCTTTATTAACTGATATTATTGGAAATATATGGACAATGTATAACAGATGCCATGATAACTAAAATTATTCCAAACTGGATTATACTCTGACTTTACTAGTTAAAATCATGTAACCTCTGTAAGAATCTTGTAGTTAATTCAGAGATTCAAATTAGTTTTGCTATATTAATTTTGGTCATGGGTTGAGTTTTAGTTGGGATGATGTTAGACAAAACAATTTCCATTTTATGGTGAGAGTCTTTTATCATCTGAGCATTTACCGCCCACATGAATCCCCATGGAATTCCTTGTTTAATGGAAGTTCTGGGTAGAAATAAAAAAAGCAAAAAAAAAAAGTAGAAAAATAAAAAAAGAAAAAGAAAGACTTATAATGCTCTCAGTGACTTTCAGAGTTCTAGTTATTATTAGATAAAGAATAGTTACTTCTAGTTGTTTTGGCAGGTGTTCTAAGTTATCTTGTTAAACATAATGAAAGATTATTTCTATCATGAAGTGTGTGTGTGTGTGTGTGTGTGTGTGTGTTTCTGGGGATCAAACCCAGGGATCGAACCCTACCTCGGAGCTACACCCCCAGCCCTTTTTATTTTGTCTTGAAACAGGGTCTTGTGAGGTTGCTGAGAGTCTCATTACATTACTGAGGCTGGAGGGGAACCTGGGATCCTCCTGTCTCAGTCTCCCAAATACTGGGATTACAGGTGAGCGCCACCACACCCAGCTATCATGAGTTTTTATATAACTCCATGGCACAAGCCAAGATACTTATTTAGGACTCATCTTAAGATCAAAACTAAAGTAATTCTAAATTTATAGTGAAAGCTGATATTCATTGGATGGTCCATCTAAGGCAAGTACTACAATAGTCCTCTCCTCACCTACCTGAAAAAGATGACACTTTGACACTTTATTTGCTCTTTTTTTTATACTTTTATTGGCGCATTATAGTCTCACATCAGTATCTAGTTTATAGTGATAGTGACATAAATGCACACAGCACTTGGTGGGCTTTCCCCTGGCTCCCTCCCCACTTCTACCTTCTCCACACAGGATATTGAAATTGACATTGGTATTCTCACATACATACATACCTAATGTTAATAGAAGTGATGTCTTTACTGATTCTTCCTCTTCCCCCACCCCTTTCCTCTAGACCATCTCCCTGGCTCCACTGGAGACATTTTTAACACATTTAGAGATGATGGAGCCATGAGAAGCACGGAAACGTTCTGATTTCTTTATTATAAGGCTGAGTGTTGGAACTTGGAAGTACCTTCTGACTTATGTACCCCTGCTCGTAGTTCCCTTAAACATAAAATGAAGACCTTTACGAAGTAATGCTTCACTGGAAAAGTCACAAATAGATAGCCTATACACTAAATTTTAAAAAAGAAGCTAGTTTAAATATATAAATCCCCCCTGCACTTAAACTGCATGGCTGTGAGATTTAAGTAGAGTTGATGGTGCAGGTAATACTTATGATAAAAAGAGATGTATGTTTTTTTTTTTCACTTATCCAAACTATGACTGTATTTCTCACGTTGTGTTGAATGTCTGTGTAAAACTAGGCAGGAATTGATGGGAACAATATTGGGGAAGAACTGAATTGTATAGAATAAAGTAGAGTACACTGGAGTAAAATGAGATTTAGAGCTCTTGTCTAAAATTCTCTAACATATGTTCTCTAAAGCTTTACTTCCGCTGGATTGAGGGTGGGAGTGTGGGAAGGGAGAGGCATAAGAATTGTCATTTTCAGCATGTTATATTCATTTCTGAAAGATTTACAATTCTTTAGCATGTCAAAGTATTTTGGAAGTCCTTCTATTAAAATAAATCTTAGTTTTTTAACCTAGTATTCCAAACCACTGACTGTGGAATTTTTTCCCCATAAAATTAGCATCCCTAAATGGGAGTTATGAGACACATATTTTGGGAACTGTTGATTAACCATTCTACATATTTTGCAAAAAAAAAAATGTAGGCCCTAAGAAGTGAGGCTTAGAGTTGTATGTCAAAAGTATAGCAGAATTTGAAATGGAATACAAAAAGGCAGTAAACCTTTAGCACATATCAATCCCAAGATATGGAATTAGATGATCTTGCTTGAAGTTATTTTTATAAGATTTAAGCCTGAGTGACTTTTGAAAAATTACTTGCCAGATTGGGTCTTAGTTTTATTGTTTGCAATTTGTAAACAACACTTTAGTTTTTTTGTAGTGGATTATTGGCACATTCCATGGAACAACATATATAAAACATATTGAGGATGACCTATAGTAAGGGCAGAACATTATTATTTTTGGTTATAGTATGTTTAGATAGATTATAATAGAGTTGAGAAGAATCATCACAGGGTAAACTGATTCTATATAATGCTTCTTCCTGAAATTTGCTTTTGGATCTCTTTTGTATATTGCTAGCAAGTAAGAGACAATCTTGTTGAGATGTCACCTTAAGGAAAGCAGACCAATCATAAACCAGCTGAATGACTGCCAGGCCAGACAGTTAAAATATTGACAGGTCTTTGGAATCCATATATGTGGGTTCAAATCCTGGCTGAATCCCTCACAAAGTCGATGATGGTACAGGCAGCTACCACACTCAAAAGAACATTGGAAGACCACAGAAGTCCCTCTGTGCATCATAACTTTATTTAATAATGTGCTAAAAACCACATTTCTTGGTCATTACCATACTCTGCAACGATTTCTCTTCTAGATGTCAAAGTCAATCATACCATTTATATGGTGACACTAATGATTTTTGCATTTCTCATTTAAAGTGCCTATTGGAGAATCATACCGAAGAGTAGAAGATGGACAGTTAAATCCACATGTAGATAATATGCATGCTTTATCACCTAGATAAAATTGGCTGCAGAAGAGAATCTAAAGTGAATGTATTTTAAGCATAATGAAGCATCTGAACAGCCTACTTCTAAAATATATTTCTACTTTTGTTTTAATTTTTGTCTTTGAGGTATTATGTATTGAACCTAGCTCAAGCACGGAGCTACATACCCATATTTATTTATTTATCTATTTATTTATTTATGGTACTAAAGTGTGAACCCAGGGGTATTCTAACTCTGAGCTACACCCCTGCCCTTTTTATTTTTTTATTTTGAAACTGAGTTTCTAAACTCTGAGAGTTTTGCTATGTTGCTGAGGCTGTCCTCGAACTTACAATCCTGATCCTCCTGTTGCAACCTTCCAAATACTAGCATGACAGGCATGCGGCACCACACCCAGCTCTATTTTTTTTTTCAGAAAAATATTGCTTATCTTCACATGTCCCCACATCATATGACAGGACAAATTTGATATAAGCTATGCACACCTTTCTATGAATAAGTGCCACATTGGGAGTTGATTCGGCTGTATATCAAATACCTATACAAGAGGAGCTTTAGATAGATGCTCGAACTGTTTGTAACAATATTGACTTTTCTAAAATTATTTTCTGTTATTGACATAATGCAATTTCAACTACTTGTAGAACAAATGGTCTTTATGTGGTACCCAGGGAACTTGAGAACAGATTTGTAGCATTATGTCCATAGAAAAATAAATGCCACGTGCTACAAATTCATCTTATAAATTAACTTTTAGGAAAGGAATTACTTGTAGGTTTTCCAACATTGTTTTGAATAGCTCAGATGAAAATAAAAAATCAAACAAATGCCTTGTATCCCATGTATAGATAAAATACTTTTTATTGATTTTACTTTTCTAGAAAACTATTCTTGAGTAATTTATTTTACATGAAGCTCAGTGAATACAAGTGTAGAATTTACTTTTCCTGCACACTTCAATATGTTCTAACTCTCCTGATTTTCAAAATCAGAAAATAAAGTATTGTGTAAAAAAATGCACTTTTACAAAGTTGTACTTAGGAATTATTGACCCTCAAACTATGTATGTATGTAGTGTGTGTGTTGACTCCGTGTGTCTGTACACACACATATATATTTTAATTTCACACATTTAATATTTATATATTTATTCATTATTTAATATACATTTCACCTAATAATCTAAAAGTACAGTATATCTACCATCTTTTAGATAATGTGAAAGCAATACTCTGTTTAAAAACAGATTATTAGTAATCGATTTTCATGTAACCATGATAAATCAGAACTCTTAATTATATTCATACTTATTTGTAATTACAAAGGGACAGAAGGGACATCTTTATGGAGAGAAGGGAATTAATATAAGAATTGGAGGAAATGATGTCTTCCTTCTTACAGGAAGTCTTTCTAAAATGATTTACCTTGCTGGGTGTGGTGGCACACACTTGTAATCCCAGTACTTGGGAGACTGAGACCAGAGGATCCGGGTTCGCAGCCAGCCTCAGCTACTCAGTGAGGCCTCTGTAACTTAGTGAGACCCTGTTTCAAAATAAAGAATAAAAAAAAAATAGGGCTGGAGGTGTAGTTCAGAGGTAGAATGCCCCTGGGTTCAATCCCCAATACCGCAAAAAAATAAATAAATAAAATTATTTACCTCAGTAATAGTTGGCGTGTACAATTATCAGTTATGGCAGATCATGTCACAACGTTTTCAAATTTAAATAGGTCAGCCGGGCGTGGTGGCACACGCTTGTAATCCCAGTACTTGGGAGGCCAAGACCGGAGGATCCGGGTTCGTGGCCGTGGCCAGCCTCAGCTCTCTCGCTGTCTCTCCCTGTCTCTCTCTCTCTCTCTCTCTCTCTCTCTCTCTCTCTCTCCTTAGTGAGGCCCTCTGCAACTTTGTGAGACCCG
>PVJS01029879.1:0-24474 GCA_004027185.1 Glis glis
ACGGAGGTAGAACGCCCCTGAGTTCAATCCCTGGTACCGAAAAAAAAAAAAAAAGTACAGTGAGTTCAAAGGCTGTGCGGCAGCAGCTAAGAACAGAGCTGGGGAGAGGAGATTGAACTAGGGGCGCAGAAACAAAGCGGAGTCCCAGAACAGGACCAAGAGTGAACCCTGGGAGTGAAGGGGGCCGGGAGGTCTACCCGAGTTGGGGTGAGGGCCTGGGCCGGGATAGGCTAGGGTGTTGGGCCATCTGCTACCAGGGAGGGGACACTGTTGACTGGCCTTTCCGGGGCCAGGGAGGGAGGACCCATGACCCACCCTGAAAAGGTGTGAATGTGGGGCCACTCCCAGAATCAGAGCTGCCGGTCACACTGTGCCCACATTTCTGATCTAGTCATTCCAGCGTCTCCAGTCATCAAGGCAAACAGTGGCCTCTAGGGAGGTGATATCAGCCCCCACACCTGCTGCCAGGACCCCTCCTTTGAGATGCTGAGCCCCACAGCTCAACCCAAGGCCCTCTGGAACTGGTGATTCCATTTGCCCCCACTGATGTCTGCCCTGCAGGCTGAGTCCTACGGGCCACGTCACCTGGCACTCTTGTGGCTTCTGGGAGGGTCTAGCCAATCAGAGGCCCAGCAGGAGGCTGGAGGGGAGGTTAGAGAGTTGGGGTGTCTCTCCTTCATTCTGCCCTGCTTCAGTGATGCATGCTTGCGGAAGGAAGCTCCTGCCCCATAGAACAGCTCCTGCTGGATGACCCCTGCACCCAGTTCCAAGTCAGGGGACAGATTCCCCCCTTCGGCCTTGCGGGGGGACTGGCTTCCCACAGGCTCCTCAGGCTCAGCTGCGCACACCTCTGGAGATCTGCCCTTCATTAAAGAGGACTCATTAAATCCTCTGTGTGTGAACCATCTGAGTTGAATTGCATTCCCGATGGGCCCCTGCTATGGTTTGACTGTGCTTCCCACAGTTCATATGTTGGGAACAATTCGTATTTGGAGCTAGGCCTTTGGGAGGTAAGTAGGATTAGGTGAAGACACGAGGATGGGTCCCACATCATGGCATTAGTGGCTTCATAAGAAGAGAGACCTGAGCTAGCACGCTTGCTTGCTGCCTCGCCATGTAATGCCACCACCATTTTATGATGCAGCAGGAAGGCCCTCCTCTCCACAGCCGTGCTCTTGGGCTCCCCAGTCACGAGAACCATGAGCTAAATACACTTCACTGGTTTTTTTTTTGGTACTAAGGATTGAACCCAGGGGCTTTCTTCCTCTGAGCTACACCCCCAGTACTTTTTTTTTTAATTTTGAAACAGGGTCTTGCTAAGTTACCAAGGGTCTCACTAAGTTGCTGAGGCTGGCTTTGAACCTGCAATCCTCCTGACTCAGTCTTCCAAGTACTAGGATTACAGGCATGCCCCACCAAGCCCGGCTAAACTTCTACTATTTATAAATGACCTGGTCTGGCCAGGCGTGGTGGCGCATCTTGTAATCCCAGTACTTTGGGAGGCGGAGACCGGAGGATCCGGGTTTGCGGCCAGCCTCAGCTCTCTTTCTCTCTCTCTCTCTCTCTCTCTCTCTCCCTGTCTCTCTCTCTCTCTCTACCTAGTGAGGCCCTCCGCAACTTCGTGAGACCTGGTTTAAAAATAAAGTATAAAAAAATAGGGCCAGGGGTGTAGCGTGGAGGTAGAACGCCCCTGGATTCAATCCCCGGTACTGCAAAAAAAGAAAAAAAAAGACCTGGTCTCAGGTATTTTGTTATAGCAACAGGAAACATACTAAGGCAGACCCTGAGTGATGCTCCCTCCCCACTTACACTGTCCCCACTTACACTGTCCCCACTGGAAGTCAGGGGCTGCTTAGTCTGCTGCCCTACCACCACTGCCTGGGCTCAGAGCTGTTCCCAAAGATCAGACCATGTCCAGACATGTGGCCTCTCTGACCACCCCTGCAGCCCTCTGCTTACATGCAGCCCCACCCCACACCTCCGAAGGGAGTTGCAGTGGAGGAAGGCAGGCTCCTAGAACAGGCCTGGGGCCTGCTGGTACCCCCTGCCCCCAGTGCTTGGTCACCTCCATGTAGGCGCACTGCCTCTGCACCACGGGATGCCATCTCTCAGAATAATCCCTGTAAGTGGGCTTTCTAGCCTGGGCTTTTCCTCCAGACATGTTGGGAGCCCACAGTGGGGTTCCTGGGCCTAGTCCCGCAGAGCCAGGGCTTCCACATGTCAATAGCCATAGCACCGGGGACCAAGCAGTCCACCCTGACTCCCGCCAGCAGCCCGGCACTTCAGCAGGGGGCAGGGCTTCCTCGGATACACCCGGAGGTCTGAGGCCTTCCAGCACCTGAAGCCCTGTCTTTGTTGTACTCTGGCTGCCCCACACAGCTGGCCCTTCTCGGGGAACCTCCTGACACTGCAGAGCGTCCACCCCATCCCAGAGGCCTGGACTCCAGCCAACCCCAGCACTGGGGCCATGTCTTTATGCAGGTCCTGGCTGTTGTTGCCACCCTATATGGAAGAGAAGCTGCCTAAGGTAGCTTAAAATGAGATGCACGAGGCCCGGAAGGAGGCAGGACCCAGACCAGAGGACAGGAGCTCTCGGGCAACACCACTAGGGGAGTTCCTGGAGGTTTCCAGACATTTCTGCTTACTTACTGAACATTTGTCAATCCTTCTTGGTTTTCAGTCAAACTCCCTGGCTGGGATGACACATCCCTGTCACTGCTGAGGACATAGTCATAGGACTCCAAGTCTGGATGTACCTCCTAAGCCAACAGGTCGAGGGGTGGCCGTGGAGGGTAGAATTGGCAACAGAGGGCCATGGTGTCATTCGCAGGCTGATGCATGGATGAGAGCGACTTAGGAGGACAGTACCTGTAGTTTGGATCCAAGTCCTTATCCACCCTTGGTTACTGGCAAGTAACAGTAACAACCCAGATGCTGTCCCCTGGATCCCAGAATTCACTGTCCCCTCTGTGTCTGGGCTTTTGGAAGAGGTGCCTGCCTCATCGGCAACAAAGCCCACAATGTAAGTGCCTGCCTCCCACTGCCACCCCCCTGGCTCCCCAGCACCCCTCATCCTCCCCTTGCAAGGAGCCCACAGATAGCACAGTGAGCCAAAGCTCTGGAGGGGCCTGGGCGCTGGAGCCGTCTCCCTCACTGACATGGGCCAGGTCTCCAGTCACAGGGGAGGGAGGGAGACAGAGGAAGGTAGCCATGCCAGGACGGTGGAGCTGGTACTGGCAGAGAAAGGGTGGGAAGGGCTCCAGCCTTCCCCTGCCGGAACACGTGTTGCTCTGTTAGCCGCCAATCACCCGAGGACCTGCTGTGGAGGGCCACTCAGGAATCAGGATCGCGGGGCTCAGATGCCAGCAGGAAGACCGGGTGCTCCTGGCCACCTCCCCCAGTGACTGTTTCTGGAACTCTTCCATCGGCCTGCTGACTCCATGACCACAGGGCCACACAGCTCCAACTCCCCCAAGTAGAGTGCCCCTAATCCACCTGATGTCACCAGCCTGAGAGGCTTTTTAGGTCCCTGCCTTCCTCTAATGAGGACAGAAGACAAGGAAGGCGCCAGGCATGGTGGTGCATGCTTGTAATCCCAGTACTTGGGAGGCTGAGACAGGAGGATCCAGGTTCGTGGCCAGCTTCAGCTACTTAGTGAGGCCCTCTGCAACTTAGTGAGACCCTGTTTTAAAATAAAGAATAGAAAATAGGGCTGGGGGTGTAGCTCAGAGGTAGAATGCCCCTGAGTTCAATCCCTGGTACCACACACACACAAAAAGAAGACAAGGAATGCTACACAGGGGTATCACTGAGCAGAGGATATAGTGAGATTATCTCCAAATTATTTAAAAATTTCCTGCTGGTTTCAGAAAAAGAGATTCTAATCTAAATCATATTCAAAAATTCTAATCATTATTCATAATTTCATATTCAAGGCTTCATGGGGCTTAGGAATGGTAATTGTTAGTAGCTTCAAGTGTAAAGAAAAACCACAGCCCCTCACAGAGCACTCCACGCTGTGCAAATGTGGAATCTGGTGATACCTTCTCTTCCTGAGGGCCCAGCCTCGCTCCCAGCCGGACCCTGCAGTCATTACAGGGGACGCTACCTGTCCTAGGCGCTGGGAGCAATTCTATAAAAGAGAGAGGCCTGGCCGGCCCTGTAAACGTTCAGAAACCTCCTCCCCCAAACAGAGGGCAAGTCCGCAGAGCTGTCTTCCCCTAACAACAGAGAGGTGGGGTCGAGTTGAGAGCAGCCTACGATGGCTGAATGCGATTTCAATGTGGCATCAGCTTCCCAGCCCTTGGGTGCCTGAGCAGTGTCAGAATCCCTGGGACAAAGTCCACACAGCCGGTCCTGTCCCCAGAGGCTCAGATTCAGTAGATTAGAGGGTGCGTCGGGGCAGCAATATCTGTATTTTGACCAAGTTTCCCAGGGGATTCTGCTACAAAGAAATCCAGAACTGGGAACCTGGCTGAAAGATCTATTTGGAGGCAAATTCCTTGTCTTCACACTCTCCCTCTGCCTCAGCCTAATTCCTAAAAAAATAAATGCGAGGAGTAAATAAAGACAGGTTTCAAGATGTTCATGGAATGGCTTTTTTTTTTTTACATTTTTCAACTAGTAAGGACAAAAACATTACAATGATTGGCTTCTTTCATTTAGTTACATAAATAAAATTTTTATAAATATCTCTTTATAAACAATATAAATAGCTTTACAACATAAATACATTTATGCATGACATGAATTTACAAACAGCAATGTTTTACAGCTGGTTTTGTCAGTCTCTTAAAAACTGTCCCTTGTCAAGTCGGTGTAGGTGTGTGTGTTTCATGTATATAATATATATATAATATATAACTTTTTATTTTTCATTTTCCAAAAAAATTAAACAATAAAATCATCCCCTCCCCTCCCCAAATAATAATAAAACAGCTGGTGTTGTGTACTCCCAGTACCAGGGGGAAAAAAAAGAAATGTAAAAGCCACATTGCGTTGGAGGTGTTTCCGATGCTAGAGGCGGATGACCAAGGACGACCTCGGCACGAGGAGCAAGTTCCCAACCTGAAACACAGAGCGGACACAGGACACTCAGTTCTGCCCCCAGCTGAGAAAGCCCAGCCTGCAGGGCAGTTCTAGAACCTTCCCCTCTTTCCCACAGCAGCATGAGGCAATGTCCCTCCCGCCTTTGTCCTGCAGGCCGCTTGACAAGGGCCTTGCTATGACGGACTCCGGCTCTTCCTGGGCCTCCTCTGCTGGGCCATTGGCTCTGGCTGCTCCGGCACAGGTGGAACTGGAATGTCGGCCTCCCTCCCTCCCTCCCTAACTACCAGCCCTGCCCCCATCACCGGAATTGGAATAATGAGGAAAATAGAGGTCCTGTCTGTTTTGCCACAACACCAACCCTCAGTCAGGTGTGTGCCTCTGCTTTCCATGTCTGGGTTACCACAGAGGGACAGAGAAGAGAAACGTCTGGGGAGTCAGGAATTCTGGGCTCAAATCCCAGCTCTGACCTTGACTCCCTGGACAGTGCTGGGTAGCTCTAAATGTCGCCTTCTTTGCCCATAAAATGGATAATAGCCACCTCCCAGGGCTGGCGTTGGGATTCAACGGGGTTACATATTAGGCAGCAGCAGTGTCTGGGTCACGGTCACTTCCTTCCCTGACTGGCTTCGCCGCAGAAGGGCTGGACCAGGGTCGCTGTGCTGTGCCTTCTCTACGCACAGCACACACAGGGGGACCCCAGGCTCGAATGGCTTGGTCAGCTCGCCCCAACTCCCTTCTCTGGCTGTTCCATCTGTTTAAACTGACGCTAGATCCCTGTGATGTTCCTGGGGCCCGGGGGCAAAATGTTCATTGAGGTCTCAGTCGTGCCCAGTCTCTGTCATTAGCATTTTATAATCAAGACCTATAACTACCAGCGACAGTCATTACAGCGGTGCTTGGAACTGAAGTCAACCCCTGAGTGGAGAAATGGTCCCACCCTCAGAAGATTCTTTCTCTGAAGGCCAGGCAGCTCTTTCCTGGGTGTCTCCACTGTGAGACCGCAGGCATAAGCAAGGAGGACCTGCTCTCACTGGGGTGGGGTGGGGTGGGGGAGGCCGAGGCTGTGGGCAGTGGGTGTTCATCTAAGTTAAGAGAACTTCCAGAGGCTGATATCCTCCCCTGGTCAAAGGAGTGGAGAAGTCTTTGCAATCTAGATTCTTCTTGGCCCCTCATGTCTCACTGCCCATGTGGCCACCACTTGGTGCCCACAGATAGCCATGCCCAAGAACAAGGCACCTGCAACGAGGTGCATTCTCTGCACTAACCCATAGGTTCACTAACTTTTGTTTAGATTGTGAAGTCTGAGCTTGGGTCTTAAATCACAGACTGAAAAATTGGAGCCTGGGACTCCCATCTCCTTGTTGTTTAGATAGGAGACAAGAGAGCAAAAGACATCGCAATGGTAGCTACGGAAGGCTGGCCCCAAGTGCCAGGGCCATTTCTCTCAGGGGAGGGTCAAGATCACAGACAAACAAAACCCCTGCAGAATTGGGGAGAAGCACACAGCCCGGCTAAGTCTCGCTGCAGAGAGAGGACGGAGGCCAGCTGAAACCTAGGGCAGGTGGCAGAGCCGATAAGTGGTGGTGTGCGGGTTTCTCTGGTCATTGACAAATATTTCTCAGAATCCCCTTGGGGGTGATCGCCTTAGGTCAGCATCTGGCCATTAAGTTGCTCTTGAGTTAAGATGGGGCCATGAATAGGTTCACAAACCAATGGACCTCCTTCGAGAAAGTGTCTTGTGCTTAAAAAAAAAAGGCTTAGGCAATGAGCTGGAGAGGTGCTCTGGTTTCCCTCTGGGGAAAGGCTGTGGCCACTGACCGGGCTTTCTGGGTGGAGAGAGCAGACTCCCCAGGCTCGGGTGGGACACAGTGCTGCGCACAGCAGCTGAGAGGAGGCAAGGCAGCAGGAGCCTGACCCCCACACCATGAATGTCAACGCCAAATGCTGCTATTCCCCATGCACTGGTGGGCAGCAGGAATGGAGAAGAGGGAGGAGAGGAGGGGAGGGTCTTTGCAGCAGTAAATTGCCATTATGTGGTACCTGGCAGGGCAGAGGTTGCCAGCTTGATTAAGGGTGAAGAGGCCGTGCCAGACACAGGGAGCCCAGAGTGCAATTTGGATGGGGGACGGGGTTGGTGAGTAACTCTCTTTGGTACATGTCAAGTGTGAGGTTGGGGCAGAAAGTAAGATTTATTTTAATCTATTTCTTTCCCTGCCCTAAAATAGGGCCACACACACCAAGGCTGGTCTTTGAAGCCACAGAGTTCAGCAGCATCAGGACCCTGGACAGACCAGTTTGCCCACAAGGCGTTTCGAGGAGGAACTAGGATCACAATGCCCGGACAAGAGGGCACCCTGATGCTGCCCATGGAGGCCATCCTCTCTACTGGGAGGCACTTCTCCAGTCTGCCCCACGTCAGGGACAGCAGTCCCAGGAAGCCATCCTGGCCACTTGGCTGCAGGCTCCCAGAGGCCTTGGGCACAGTGGCTGGCAGGTAAACTTTCCCTGGGTTTGTGACCCTAGGTTTCCCTCCATCTCCCCAACTGGAAATCAGGACCAACTGCTAGTTTGCCTGTGGCTGTGGCTATGTGTGTGTGTGTGTGTGTGTGTGTGTGTGTGTGTGTGTGTGTGTAGGACCCCACAAGCCTGCTTCTGCTTCTCCAGAGGAAGCCAGATGGGTTCTTCCAGGCTGAGCATTTCTGACCTTCCCCAGGTTCCCTGACCACTTTATCCTTCACTCTCTTAATCTGTAAAATGGGATGATATGTGGGGTGGCCAGCAAACGCCTAGTGCACACTAGATCCCACTCCAGGGTTCCTGGCTGAGCTCCAAAGGTCGGCTGGGAGTCAGAACGGCCCCAGGGCCCAGGGATCATCTAGGAGCCCAACAGGCCGGTGTGGGAGCAGGTACCTCGGGGTACTGTACAGCAGGCCGGGTTGGTGGTACTCACCGCCGCCAGGGGTCGCCGCACTAACATCCCAGGCCGCTCATGGAGCCGATGCGGTCCAGCTTGAGGCCGAAGCAGCCTTTGGACAAGCCCTTCTTGTTGGTTCCTTTGTATTTGCGCGCGTTGGGGTGCTCGTGAAGAAGGCGGGCCCATGCTGCCCGCGACTTGGTGTCCACGCGCAGGTCCCGGAGCAGTCGCGACCGGTCGCCCTTGAGGTTGGCGCCGCCGCCCCCAGGAGTCTTGTCGCCCTTCTTCTGACCGCCGGCAGCCTGGGGCTCGGCCACCTCCTCCCCTGGCGGGGTTCGCGGGACCTGTCCGAAAAAACAGTGGGCAGGTGAAGGGACGCACGACTGCCGCGCAGGTGGCGTTTCCGGGCTTCTGATGCTCACGCTGCGCTCGCCAGCGCGGTGTCCCTTCCGAGCCCCGAGCGCGCCCCGATGACTCCGCGCAGTTCCGCCCCGCATCCACCTGCCACGCGGGCGCGGTCGTCCGCCCTTTCGGGAGCCCCTCGCCCTCCCCTTCTTGGCCGCTTGCAGGGCTGGCCACAATAGGGGGACGTTCTCCCGGGGCTGGGGGAGTAGACCCCTGCGTCCAGGCTTCGAGGGCCCCTCTCGGGGGAGAGGGCTGCCTTTCCTCGCTCCGCTCCCTCCTGCGCACAGCATCCTCCCGGGCCCCGGCCTCCCACGCCCCTTACAGGCCGAGCGTCCCCGCGACAGCACCCACCTTCGGTGGCGCCCCGGGCTTGGCTTCCGAGGGCCGGAGGGAGAGTAGCGTGAGCAGCAGAGCGCAGGCGAGCAGCTGGGAGAGGTGCATGGCGCCGGTGGGGTCGAGGGGCTCAGACCTGCGGCAGCAAGAGCGCGGGGCCGACGGGCGGACCGGCAGGCGGGTGCGGAGCAGGTTGGCCGGGATGCCGGGAGAGCGCGGGTCCCAGTGCTGTGCAGCGCCGGCTGGGTGCGCTCTGAGCCCGTGGCTCCGCTCGCGCCTTTATAATCCAACCTGCCGCTGATGTCATCCTCCCGCCCACCCGGCCTCCGGGGCCAATGGCACCGCGCACGCGGCCGAGCCGAGGGCCGGGAGGGGGCCGCGGGGGCTCTCCCCTCCGCCCCCACCCACCTCCCACCCCCGAGGGATCCCGCGGTTCCGCGGGCTTGCTCGGGGCTGCGCTTGGAGCTGCAGAGCGGCGCGCGCAAGGGAGCTCCATTAGCAGAGAGCGCGCGTCCTGGCATGCAAGCCTCGGTGCGCCCAGCGTCCGGTGCACCGATGGGTCCCCACCACACGCGCGCTACCTGGAAGAGAGTTGTATTCCTCTTTGCATGTGCAAAGCCAGTCTTGGAGGAATTAAGTCACTTACTTAAAGTTACGCAGTCAGAAAGTTGGCGCTGCCCGAAATCCACGCACAGCTGACTGTTGCCAAACTCTTTCCTGAGCACCCAATGGGTGTGGCCTGGCATTGCGACTCCACCTTTCACCTGTTCGCCAGGGTGGAGCACAGACTACCCTGACGTCTTTAGGTTGGAGAGGCGGAGAGGATGGGGCGCGAGGTCGCGAGGAAAGCAGAGAGCCGAGTTTGCCCCGGACCGCAGGGGCGGGGGTGGGGGGAAGTGCAAGTCTTTTACATCCGAAGAGTGCAAGCGTTTCCTTTTGCCAGCCGCGGTGTTTGAGAAGGAGCCTGGAACCAGGGGGACCGTGAGGGCAAGGCCCAAATACCGGCGCAAGCCACTGTGGCGCTAAGGTTGCACGGGGGCGCGAAGGGGGGGGGTCTGCCGCACATTGTGTTCTGGGGTCTGACCATGTGAGTGGCTTCTGTCTGCGCTGACCTGCACCCCTGTCAGGATTCCCAGCGTCCCGATGCCTGCTCCAGTGCCCGAGAGGGCGCTCTACCCACCCCCGGCCCAGGTGAGCCTCTGCCAGATGCGACAGGTGTTCACCCTCACCTTGCCGGCTGTAGAGAGGGCCCCGTCGTGGCAGTCAGGAAACAGGTAGCTTTGCTGCTCTTGACCCCTTCTCCTTGACTTGGTGTGTTGGTCCCTCCCACTCTGGGGAGTCCCCCACCAGCCCCCCATGAGCCACCAAGGTGGAAGTATCTGCCCCAAGAATTGAGTGAAGTGCAGGGATCTATGTCCTGCGGCCACAGAGCAGGTCCCAGGCTGGAATGTCGTGGACCCAGGGGCTTCCCACCACGGGGCATCTGTGGGTCCCCAGGAGTGAAGAGGACCTGTGGAAGGAGGGTCCGGGTGAACTTTTCCAGGGAGAGGAAGCTGCACTGAGTCCCGAGTGCACAGGGCTGCTGGAGTCCCGAGGGACCTGGAGAACCCAGTACCCCAGGGCAGCCCTGGCGGTGGAGCCAGGTCCTGGAGCTGAGGAAGCAAGCCCCACTGCCTGCTGTCTCAGTCTCTCTCTCCCATTGTCTCTTCTCACCCTGGAATCTTCACTCAGAAACTGAGAGCCAGCCGGGCGGGCGTGGTGGTACACGTGTGTAATCCCAGTACTTGGGAGGCTGAGATAGGAGGATCGCAGGTTCATGGCCAACCTCTGCAACTTAGTGAGGCCCGCTGCAACTTGGTGCAACCCTATTTCAAAAATAAAAATAAATAAATAAAAAATAGGTTCAGGGGGGTTTCCTCAGAGGTAAAATGACCCTGGGTTCAATCCCCAGTACAAGAGAGAGAGAGAGAGAGAGAGAGAGAGAGAGAGAAAGAAAGAAAGAAAAGAAAAGAAAAGAAAAGGAAAGGAAAGAAAGGGCCAACAGTTTCCAGGTCCTTTTGTTTAGGAAATAATTCACATGTGAGGCCCGACTTTGGGGCAGCAGATCATCTGATCTCTAGGAGGATCTCGACATCAATGGGGCGCCCTTTGTCAGTGCTGGCAGGTTGAGTCACCACTTCCATGCAGCCCCCCTGATTGCCTCTCCATGTTAACACCCCTGGAGTGACACCACTGTCATTTGAGGAGAAAGGAAGAGAAGCAAGGAGGAAGATGGCTGAGCCTCCAGGTGGGCTGTGGAAGTTCCCTGGACAAAGAGGGATGGGTACTATCCAAACTTCACTGAAACTTGTTTTGTTTATACCTGTTTAAAGAGCTGGGCAGAGCCGGACAAATTACCTCTCAAGTCAGGCACTGGGGCCAGTTTCCAGGGAGCAGTAGCTACCTCCTCTAAAGGATCCCCCCTTTTGGGGGTTGAAACCAGGGGCATTCTAGCTCTGAACCATACCCCCACATCCCCCCCTTTTTTTGAAACAGCATCTTGCTAAATTGCTGAGGGTCTTGCTAAGTTGCCCAGGCTGGCCTAGAGCCTGTGATCTTCCTGTCTCAGCCTCCTGTCTCGGGTGTACAGGTGTGCACCACCATGCCCAGCTAAACGCTGCTTAATGAAGGCAGGTCGGATACCTCCTTCTGAATGTCTGCAGGTTGGTTTTCTGTTTTCTGTGTCCTTGGACACACTTGCTGATGGCCTGTGACTGTCTAGGTCTCCACTCTGATCTTTGAGACTTAGTAAAACAGATGCCAACTCTGCAAGGGGAATCTTCTGGCAAGCTACCACTCCTGCCACTGAGCTGGGAGAGTTACCTGCAAAGGAGCCCACCCTGGGACAGGCTGCAGCAGCTTTTGCTTAGCTGGGGTGGGGCATGGGCGTGGGGAGGAGTTAGGAGTCCCAGGACCAGGCTACAGGGACTTTCAGGGAGAGAGGTAATTAGCAGAGATAAAGGTTTCCCTCCTGGGCTTAGATGCAGGATCCTAGCCCCTGCTTCCTGCCTTTCTCTCTGGAAGTCTATTCCTTCTGCCCCAGCCCCCAGGGACCTGGCTGGGAAAGTGGACCCACTGAGCGGCTGAAGCGAGCTGTACACAAGATCCAGAAAGATCCAGACATCAACAGGGAGCTGTACTGACTACTTGTTAACCCTCCTCCTGACTGCAGAGGGAGGAAAGGCCACTGGGCCTCAGGGACCTGGCAATTCTGTAGGGAATCCTATCATGGGTCACTTATCCATCGGTCTCCCAAGTACCCACAGAGTGTCCCTTTAGCAGCTCAATATCCCGAGTTCCATTCCAGCCAGGAAGAACTGCCAGGGCCATGACAGGGATGAGGCCATCCCAGGGGCCTCCTCCCCTGCCCGGGCCAGCAGAGCAGGTTTCCTGGAGAAGTCTGGGCTGAGCCACAAGTGTAGGATAGAAGGGAAGAGGGGAGGGGAACCTCCTAGAAAACAGAGCGCCTCCCTTCCGGCTAACAGTGGAAAGTGCCAGAGACTTGGGCTTAGAGGGTACAGTGGGAGAAAAGCACCAATCAAGCAAGAAGCTTGCTAAGGGGCGACTCAGGGAAACTGAGGCAGGTGGGAGGCCAGTGAGGTTGCAGAACTCCTTGCATCCAGAACTAGGGACGGCAGAGGGCTTGAGGTAGTGCCCAGAGTAGGCAGCCTGGGAGAGGGGCAGTCCTGAGGTCCTGATTGCTCTGCAGACAGGAGATGTGACAGAGGAGGGCTTGTCTTCCCAAAGTGGGGGCCTACTGTGCACGTGGGGGTGTGGAGAGCAAGCAAGCGGTGAGAGGTGAGGGGAGGGAGAGTGGCCACTTAGGGCAGAGGGATCAGGGAGTGGAGACTGTCAAAGCCAGGATGAGGCGTGCCACGCCCCAGGCATCCCAGTGTGGCATGGCTGGGTCCCTTCTCTCTCCTGGCCCTCTGAAGAGCAGGGACCTGGGAGGAAAAGATGCCATTCTAGTGGGTGCCTCTACCCTTTCCCCAAAAAAGGCCAAGTAAGACACGCCTCCACAGGGGGACTCTTCCGGGACAGTAGCTGTCCAGTCCCTTAGCAGGGCAGGATGGAGCATAAGCGTGGGCCCTGGCCAGGTTGCCCCTGCGGTGGGAAAGGCTCAAGGCTTCTGGAAGGCTGAGGAAGGGCGGCAAAGACAGGACTGCACAGCCCCCTCCCAGGAGAAGGGCAGGAGCTCAGGGGGAGCAGCGCCCCCTCCTGGCCATGGGGCAGCGGGGGGGCTAATTCTCAGACCCTCCGAGGAGGGAGGATTGCAGAGCAGCCCATCTGTTTTCTCTGCAATTATTTCATCCCGGGGGCCCCCTTCCAGCTGCATGATTTCTCAGAGAGGACACTGAACAGGCGGGGAGCAGTGCTGGGGAGGCCGGGCAGGGAAATTGCAGCGGGAGCCGGGCCAAGTCCCATCGCTGTGCAGGGCCTTCGGTTTCACCACCTGTAATTGGGAAAAGGCCGTCCTTGCCTCCTTGCAGGGGCAGAGTGGATCTGGAGGCCCCATGAGAGGCTTCCGCCCCCGGCGAAGGCAGCAGGAAGCAGCTGAGGCAGGCGAGGAGCCGAATGTTACAGCACGTACACACACTTCCACGTGGCAGGGCCCCGTGGCCTCCGATGCTCCCTGGCACCGCTGGGTGGTGCCGACCCTCTGGGGACACAGAGGCCTGGCCAGGTCTCCTTGAGCTTGGCACCTCCCTCCTGGAATCCTGGATTCCTGCACCTGTGGGCCTGGCCTGAGGAGAGGAGCCAGGGCCAAGGAGGCGTCATCCATCCTTCCCAGGCCAGAAATTCCAGGAAAGCGTAACCTCATCATGCCACGAGTCTCTGACCCCAGGACACCCCCACCTGATGAGGCAGCTGCCCTCTTCCCCTTTCCCAGGGGCCCTGCCAGCACCTGCTCCAGATGGCCTCCAACCCCACTGTCCTACGCAGGCCCATGACGTCAGAGTTTATCCCTCCTTTCCCTCCCCTTTCCCTTGTCAAAAAGAAAAGTTAGGTCCTCAACAGATAGGCTCAGTTCCGGGGGGAAACAACTGCTCCCCATCTGGCTGTCAAGTGGCAGGTGAGATGGGGGTGTCAGGGGCCCGGGTCTAATCCCTGAGAAAGTGAGCAGGGTGGAGGGAGAGGGGCCTCCCCAGCAGAAAACACTCAGTCCGACGTCCAGCCACGTGGAGCCTGCAGCAGATGTTTGCAGAGGGAGCCGGTCTGCTGCCAGGCTCGGGCCCCAGGACAAGGCTTGCCTTGCTGGGCTCTGGTAAAAGGTTGGTCATATGGAACTTCCAAGTAGAGAGCCTCTCCTTTACAGCTCTGGGGGTCCCTGTAGCAGTCCCCCTTCTTTGTCTGTGCTTGGAGGAGGGGACCTGTTGTCTGATCTTGGAGACCTTGTTTCAGATTTGGTAAAGACCAAAGTCTTTAAGGATGAGGGCTTCTCCCTGAGGATAGCAGGGACTCTGAGTGCTGCATGGAAGCCCCTTCACTTGGCCCTTTACTTGTGTGTGGGTCTTGGGGATTGAACTTAGGGGCATTCTACCTCCGAGCTACACCCTCAGCCCTATTTTATTTTTTATTTTGAAACAGGGTCATGTCTGTCTCTTGCTAGTGTTTTCTGGTCATTCTCATTTTTGAAGTTGACCACTCACCAGAGAGCAGTGGGTGATCACATGCTTTGGGGGCAGAAATCCGCAGAGAACTTTCTGGCTTGGGAAACCCAGAGACATGGTTTCCTCAAGCTGACTAGTGGCTGCTCTGCAATCCTCCCTCCTCGGAGGGTCTGAGAATTAGCCCCCCCGCCGCCCCATGGCCAGGAGGGGGCGCTGCTCCCCCTGAGCTCCTGCCCTTCTCCTGGGAGGGGGCTGTGCAGTCCTGTCTTTGCCGCCCTTCCTCAGCCTTCCAGAAGCCTTGAGCCTTTCCCACCGCGGGGGCAACCTGGCCAGGGCCCACGCTTATGCTCCATCCTGCCCTGCTAAGGGACCGGACAGCTACTGTCCCAGAAGAGTCCCCCTGTGGAGGCGAGCATCTCATTACTTGCTGAGGCTGTCCTTGAACCTGTGATCCTCCTGTCTCAGCCTCCCAAGTACTGGGATGACAGGCGTGCACCACCACGCCCGGCTCTCATTTGGCTCTTTTGCAGAAGTGATCATGGGATGGGTTTACCAGGATCCAGGGCCACTAGTCAGCTTGAGGAAACCATGTCTCTGGGTTTCCCAAGCCAGAAAGTTCTCTGCGGATTTCTGCCCCCAAAGCATGTGATCACCCACTGCTCTCTGGTGAGTGGTCAACTTCAAAAATGAGAATGACCAGAAAACACTAGCAAGAGACAGACATGACCCAGCCAGATGCTAATGAGGGCTGGAGGAAACAGACTTTTTGCAATCTGGGTTCCTCAGGGATTGGAAAATACTTTCAAGCCCAAAGTTCATAAATTGTTGGAAAATCCACCATCGTGACTGTGTAATTTGTCTCTGCACTCAGTGTGTAGCATCACATAACCAAGCTCTCCCTGGGATTGCCCAGGAAGGTCCCTGTATCCCAGCGTGGGCTTGGCAAGAAGGGTCCCTCCTCCCAAATGCTTTGCCTTTCTTGCGGGAGAAAGAATTAAGAGAGGAAGCCCCAGTGTAGAGCTGAGTAGGGTGCGGACTTCCTAGGGGTCTTGGTCTCCACGGAGGTGGTAAGGGGCAGAGACAGCCTCTGCGTGGATTGGACCTGTGTTAGTAGCTTTATGCTGCCTAGCATCTCGGTCCGCTGGAGAGGCTGCGATGCCAAGGGCTTGCTCTCCCAGGCACTCTCGCAGCCTGCATATGTGTGTGTGTGTGTGTGTGTGTGTGTGTGTGTGTGTGTGTGTGTGAGAGAGAGAGAGAGCTGGGCTGCCCTAATCCCAATGTCCCAGTCCCAGGGTTCCAAGTGGGTGCCATTGTCTCAGAGAAGCCAGTCCGTAGGAAATGTCTCAGTCATACTGCAGGCGGTTCCTGGGTAGGGTGGCAGTGGTGGTAGCATCCCCTATCAGGGTTGTCATTGACACAGGTGTTCTCATCAGTATCGGCACCAGCAGCTTCACGGAGGTCCTCCCTGGACCTGTTCTGCGGCTGGTGTCGGCAACTAACCCTAGGTGGGTTATTCCCAGGCCCTCCTCCCTGCCCAACATCCTTTGAGTCCATCCCTTTTCGCCTTCGCGCTCCTTACAGTCAGCTCCTGAATGACTGCCTGACCTGTCCAACACTTCATCCTTGGAGTGAGCGGCCTGCCAGAGTCCCACTGCCCCCACACAGCCCCTGATGTGCGGTGAGGACATCTGGGGGCGTCCTGGCCTTCTTCCCTCAACGATGGATAGCGGGGCAAAGGGGACAATATGTGGAGAGACAAAAGTAGGGGGACCAGGTGGTTCCCCTCTGGAAACAGCAAAGTGAATCATCAGGACGACGTCCGGTGCCTGGGTCAGGCTGACTGTGCTGGCTCTGTTGTCTTTAAAAAGACTGTAATAGATTATTTTATGGGGATGATTAAAGGTCTTGAACTATCTCTATAGAATCAGATAGTTCTTGAATTAGTTCGTGCAGTGTTAACTTACGTGAAATGAATGCCACATATGCTCATACACATGACTAAATTAAGCAAATATTTCTAACCTCAGCATCTCCTTACCCCATTAGATCCAGAACAGGCTTCCTTGGGCTCAGAGAAACAGTGAGGCGAGTGCTGTAAGATAATCCCGAAGGCTCGAAGGCTAGGTGGTGGCTGAGCTGCAGGGGACAGGGGGAAGGCTCTGCGCCTGCGTGCAGAGTAAGTGGGAGACCCACCTGGCTTCAGAGACAGTGCCGGCATTGTGCAGCTCCTTCCTGTGCCCTGAGGAAACATGGACTCCAAGGGTTTAAATGTCATCCTGTGGACCTGGCCACAGACCCGCAGATGCTAGATCGTGCTTGGGTCCCGGGCTGCCACCTTCTCTCTGTGCCCTTGGGCTTCCCATCTGCCCTGGGTGAAAGTGTGGTGTAGTAGCAGCCAGACAGGGGTGGCCTGGCTGGGGTTGCTCACAGAATCTTCTAGATGAGGTTCCTGGAGAAGGATGCAGAACCATCAGGTATGGTTTCTGGCCAAACTGCTTGTCCAGGACCCGAAATGGGTGGGCTGGCCAGGAGCCTTCTTCAGAGTGTGTCTATGACTCTTTTGGGCCCTGAGGCTGGCTCCCCCTGGGACTGTGCCTGTTGGCCCCCCCAGGCATCTCCCTGGTTCAGCCCAGACAGCTGGGACCCAGCCTTGGAGTTCCATAGCTCTATGATCATGTCATTGTCGCAGCCCGAATGCCACCAGAGCTCCCTTCTCTCACCCTGTTGGCTTTGTGGGGAACTCCTGTGTCTATCTCAGTAACCCCAGCTTCCCTGACTGCCTGCCAAACTGTGGGTACTTAGTAGATGTGCAGGGACTGCATGCCAGCCAGCGCTGGAACGCAGGTTGGTAGGGACAGATGCAGCCCTTGCCCTTACTGAAGGAAGGCCTGGCAAAGCCACCAGCTGCCCCATTTTGCAGATGGGGCTGTGGAGGCCCCAGACAGCTTCCTGATCTGCCCTCAGCCACACGGGCAGATCCAGGTCTAGCAGGCGAGCTGGCTGACGTCCAGGGAGTCATGAGGATGGGGCCGGGAGTGCGGCCACTTCCCTGCGAGAACATGTGCCTAAAGAGGACAGCTGTCTCCACCCTGCGCTGAGCGCTCCCGTGGGAATGTGGTGTGCGGCTTGGCAGACACCCGTGGCCATTATCTGGGGGAGGGGGAGCTCACAGTTCTGAGGTCTTTGTCACATCTGTCAGCAGCCATTTCTCTGGGACCTCACTGTCCCTTCTTCTCATTCTTTCTTATTTAGTTTCTGGGAGGTCTGGAAAGAATAGGGCCAGACTGGTTGGAAATGTTGTGGCCATAAGGAGCAGGAGACCAGAGCCCAAGGGTCTCGAACCCAGTCCTCTCAGTGGCCTGTATGAATTGGAGGGTCTCAGGCCAGAGGCAGGCATGGGAGCCAGGCCAGGGCGGGGCTCCGAGATCACAGGGCAGGGGCCCGATGGCAGGAGCAGAGCAGGGCTGGAGGCTGCTCTGTTCAGTTGTCGTTGAGCACAGGACTCCTGGGACTCCCCTCAGACTCCCAGCTCCAGCGGCCTGGCACATGGTGGAGGACCGGAGCCAGTGAACGGACCGGCTCTGACCCACCTGGAAAACCATTCCTCCATGCCAGCACCGGGGGCCCTGGGTGCAGACCTCTGTTTTTACCTTGGCAGGTTGCAAGGGATGGGACCTCACAGCTCATCCCCTCTAACCCCCTGACCCAGCGCTCCGCTGGCTGACACCCACCTGCAGGCGGCTCCTTAGGCTCAGGGTTCCTTCAAAGTCTGGGACTGCGACAAGAGAGACAGGAACGAGACAGTGACTCAGACATGGTCAGGGCCTAGAGTCTGGGTGGTATGTGTGTTGTGTGTGACCACCTGGTCCCAGTGACTGAACAGCTTCCGGCTTAAGGCCAGGCCACCACTGGGGGGCAGGGCGGGGTGGGAGAACCTGCTCAACCCCCAGGCGGGAGGCTCAGCTCACACAATTCTCTCTTCTGCATGGAACCACAAAGTGAGAATCAGGGCATCCCTGTGTCTCCCTGGGCCCAGGGCAAGGAAGGAGGCTGGGAAAGGAGCTGCCCTGGCAGTTATCTGACCCCAAGAAGGCTTGGCCAGCAGCGATGAGCTCATGGGCACAAGTGCAGAGCGGGTGGAGACCTGGAGGTTTGGGCCTTTCACATGAGCTCATGCGATAAGAGGCTCCCCAGGCCTCGCCAGGCCAGGAGCCCGGCAGCTGCTCTGCTGGCCCCGCAGCCCCTGCTGCCCCTGTCTCCTCACACGTCTCTCTCTCTCTCTCTGAAACCTCAGGCTGAGCCTAGGGCATCCAGCATTGAGATGACCTGCGCAACATCTAACTTATTTGGGGAGAATGATAATCATTCTTTTTAAATTCAATCTCTTATTTTGGAGGCAGAGTAGACTATTTATCCAATGCTATAGTGCAAGATAGACAGAAATATTGAAATAACAGCAAAATATACAAACACCTCCACCAATATAACACAACCTGCCTGCTATTCTCCTCAGCTTTCAGATCCTCCCAGCAACGTTTGTGCCTAGTTGGAACGGAAGTACACATAATACCTTGTGACCAACTTTTCCCGTTAACATCATCATCATCATCATTATTGTTATTGTTATTTTGTGGTACTGGGTATTGAACCCAGGGGCATTCTACCTGAGCTACACCCCCAGCCCTATTTTATTTTTTAATTAATTAATTAGTTAATTAATTAATTTTTTTTTTTTGCGGTACCAGGGATTGAACCCAGGGGCGTTCTACCTCCGCACTACACCCCCGGCCCTATTTTTTTATACTTTATTTTGAAACCGGGTCTCACGAAGTTGCGGAGGGCCTCACTAAATAGAGAGAGAGAGAGAGAGAGAGAGAGAGAGAGACAGGGAAAGAGAGAGAGAGAGAGCTGAGACTGGCTGTGAACCCGGATCCTCCGGTCTCCGCCTCCCAAAGTACTGGGATTACAAGCGGGCGCCACCACTCCCGGTTCCTTTCAATATTTTTGAATGTGGTCTTTTGACTCAGGTCTTTGTCCCCAGGGGCCATCCATCCTAGGAGCGCAGGGATCTGGTCTGTTTTGCTCCCCACCGCTCCACCATACCCAGCCTGGGGACGACCACTGCCGAGTCTGGACCACAAAGTCACTTTGATTCTTGTGCAATGGGTGTTTTTCTGTACCTGGTACAGATAGGAAACTGAGCTCAGAAATGTTTAAGGCTTGAGTAAGCACCTCACATGGAACCGAAACTCAGAGGTCTGTCTGCCCCGAAACCTGCGCTTTGTCCTGATACCGTTGTTTCAGTGGAAAAGTGAACACGTACACTTTTATATTCTCTTGTGGTTTTTTCAAATGGTTGTGCGTGCATGTGAGCATTTAACTTCAATCTATCTGGAACATTCTGTGGTAAATGGTGAGTAAAAATCTGCTGCTATTCATGTCATTACACCCCATTTCCCCTATGAATGTAGTGATAATTCTTTCATTTTATATTCATTTGATTCATGATGTAGTAAACTCAAATAAATGTGATCACATCTGCTCTACCATAAAGTTTAGACAATTGCTACATATGTTCTATATGCCAGCAGGTATTTCCCCTGACTTTGCCTTAAGAAAATTTCCTGAACAGTTGTTCTTCCATATAAATGTTATTTTTACATTATAAAATTTTATAAAATTAATTTTAATTTTAGTTATATTTTATTTTCATTTAAACTCTTATTATGAATTTTTAATTTTATTGCACGGTGGCCAGAGAACATAACCTATATTTATGGGATTTGAACTTTACAGAGATTTTCTTTGTTCCTGAACATAAGCCCCTGAATTGGTCAATGACAGAAATCCAATTCCCAGCTACAAGGGACTTTATTGGTTGCACGGCTAGCAGGGGCCTCGCATGAGGGTGGTGGTGAAGTTCCTCTCTCTGGAGCTGATGGTTGGGTTGGTTGGACCTGGCTGTGCCCTGAGGAGAGACATGGGGCGGTTCTGGAGGGGCTGGTGGGCTGTCTGGGCCATGCGGAAGCAGGTATGTCCCAGTGAGCGACCCTGGGCGGAGCCTGGGCCTGCACAGTGGCCGTGACCCTGCTGTCTGTCCTGTGCTGCCCTTTAGTCCCCAGCACGAGAGAGCCTGGGCTGTACTCTGCTGGGGGAATTGAGAGGAGGGGCTGGTGCCATGTTCTGGATGGAATGAAAAGCCAAGGGAGACCGTGTGGAAACCGTGTCCCTTCTCTCAAGCCTGATGGGGATAACAGGAGCCTTATTAGGTCAAAGGGATCCCTCTATGGAGACTTCTGACACATCTGGACAGACTGATTGCTCCCCCCCCCCAAATAGTCCAGACTTGCCTTTCCCCCAGCTGTGTGGGGAGCCCTTCTGTGCACCTTCTGACACTGGTGCTCAATCTTTTTCACTTTTGCTAATCTAGTAGATAAGAAAGTCATCTCATGGGTTTTGTGGAGGTGAGGGTAGTGGGGTGTGTGTGTGTGTGTGTGTGTGTGTGTGTGTCTGTGTGTGTGGTTTTCTTTTTCTTTCCTTTTCCCCTTGGATACCAGTAAGCTTGAACATCTGCTCTCGAGTTCACTGGCAAATCTTGGTGAATAACCCCTTTATATCCATCACCCATTTTCCACTGGTGTATCCTTTTTATTTTTCCTTCTTCTTTCCTAACTGATTGGTAAGCATTATTCACACATCAGGAAAATTATCTCTTTTCTTCTCACATGTTGAAAGGCTATTCTCAATTTCTGCTTTGACTTTTAAATATATGTGAATACCATGTGGAAATTTTGATTTTTTTAGATTGTCCAGTCCATCATGTTTTTTTTTAATGGTCTTTAGCTTTGGTGTCATTTTTAGATAGGTCTCCCCCCTTCACCTCCCAAGATTAAATAAACATTCACCTATTTTTTTTCTAGTACTCTGATTGAGCTTTGTATGTGTTGGGGTATGTATACATTTTTACTTCTAACACATCTGGAATTTATTAGGATGTGAGGTAGGGATCCAGCTTTATTTTTTTAACATGGAAAAATTTAAAGCAGGTGTTCCCAACCACCTACCACAATCATTTTTTAAAAATCCAAATAAAGTGTACAACATTTAATTTTAGATGATATTATTTCCTGGTGGAACCTCCAGGGTAAGTAACTTACAAAATGCACTCTCTGACTCAGTAATTAAATGTGTTTAATTCCTTTATCTGGTTATTTAACTCAAGGAAGTTTTGTTCTGAAAGAACGATTTTGTAAAATTATTGATTTTTAGCCATCTTTTCCTGGCAGTACTTAGTGGCCGTAGCCATTTACTGAATCCCACAAGCTCATGGTGGTAAATCCATGTTATAGGAACATGGTTAGCATTCTGCTTTCTTCTTCTTTTTTTTTTTTGTGGTACTGGGGATTGAACCCAGGGGCATTCTGCCTCTGAGCTACACCCCCAGCCCTATTTTTTAATTTTTTTATTTTGAAACAGGGTCTCACTAAGTTGCAGAGGGCCTCACTAAGTAGCTGAGGCTGGCAGCGAACCCAGATCCTCCTGTCTCAGCCTCCCAAGTACTGGGATTACAAGCGTGCGCCACCACGCCTGGCTAGCATTCTGCGTTCTATAGCACATTTTCTGTGGGGTGGAGTTAAGAGGTGAGCATCCGGCTTATCCACAAGTGATATTGAGTCATTAAGATGCAACTTAGTAAGAAGGAGATGCACAATTCAACTGATTTACTCCACATGAGATTATATCTGGCCAATGTCTCTTTTTTATAATGGAAACCAGCCTGAATCAGGAACTTGTGAGATTAAAGTGCTAACCTTGGACTTGTGTCAGAAACAGGGCCCTTCTCTGGCATGTTGGGCTCAGATTCTCACCAATTCCTGCCTCTGGAGCCCAAGGGCAAGAAGAGAGATTTAATCAAGGTGGTCAATGGTTTTATGCATCTAAAATCTCCTCACAAAATGATGAATATGAGAGGACTCCAAGTGAGCAAGTGATAGAGGGCCTTAGTCAGTTTTCTGTTGCTGTAACAGAATACCCCAGACTGGGTACTTTATAAACAAGAGAAGTTTATTTGGCTATGGTACTGGCAGCTGGGAAGGTAGAGGAGCTGATATGGTGAAAGCTTTCTTGCTGTGTCATCCCGTGGTGAAAGACATCACAGAGTGAGAAGAGGAAGAGAGAGAGAAGAGGAAAGAGACGAGAGAGAGATTGAAGTCACAGCCTCAAGCTTTTTTCATAATTGACATTCATTCATGAGAGTGGAGCCCACATGACCTAAACACCTCCCATTAGGCCCCACCTCCCAACACAGTTGCATAGGAGATCAAGTTTCCAACGGGTACTTTGTGGGGACACATTCAAACCACAGCCAGGCCCTGCTGCTTACAGAGATCCCAACTTGAGTAAAAGTGTGGATTTCCTCTGTAGCACTAAGGTGTAAAAAGTCACATTTTCCCACTTTTCTAAACCAAATTAAATGTGGCTCAGCTGTCCTCTTGATAGAATGGTTGATTTCATCATTTGGGGGAGTCACTTCTCTGTCCTAGAATTCCGTAAGACTCCTGGGAGGGGGTCGTGAAGTCAGGACAGAGGCCACTCAGAGGGATTTAGAGGAATCTAGGGACGGGACTATCCCATGATGAGGGAACTAAGAGGACAGTGGCAGAGAGCTGGGAGCATGGTAAAGGGGCCCCTGGATGGGACCCTCAGCCAGGGAAAGCAAACCCTGACAGGACCATGGCCGAACAGGGCAGAATGAAGAGAATGGATTGGAGGGACGACGAGGCAAGTGGAGAATAACCGGCACAGACTTAGGGGGCATGGACGAACTCCCCAGGCTGTGGTCCACACCCGAGTCTCTCTCTGCCCCAGCCTCGGGAGGATCCGGTTCCCCCGGGGAGGAGCCCACCGCCATCTCCTTTGCGTGATCACCGGCCTTGGGGGTCTGGCCGCGAGTGCGTTGGAAAGGAGGCACTGCCTTGGGGTTCTTTCCCTGGACACCTCCGTAGCACGGTGGAGGCAGCCTTCCCTCACCCTCACCTAAGAGACACTGAGGGCAGGGCGGGTCTCACCCGCGGTGCTAGAGCCAGAAGAACTGTGCTGCTGAGGCCCCACACAGTGTTCTCTGAGGCTGCGCTGCAGTTGCTCAGGGCCGCAGAGCCAGGGAGCTAGGCCTGCCTGGGACACTGGGGCTCGGGGCAGGAGGCGCCAGAGCCACCAAGCGTGCCTGGAGAGCAGGGTGCAGGCCTGCAGAGGACCCACCTTTTAGCTGGTGGAGCGCTTTGCCTCAGCACTCAAAGCAAGAAACCTCCTTCATAAGAAAATTTGTGTTTCCCTCCAAAATATGTGTGTGTGTGTGTGTGTGTGTGTGTGTGTGTGTGTGTGTGTTACTGGATATTGACCCCAGGGGCATTCTACCTCTGAGCTACACTCCCTGTTTTGAAACACGTCTTGCCAGGTTGTTGAGAGTCTTGCTATATTGCTGAGGCTGGTCTTGAACCTGCTATCCTCTGTCTCAGTCTTCCAAGTACTGGGCTTACAAATGTGCACCACCACGCCTGGCTCAAATTTTTTATTGTAATTCAATGCCTTGGACAATTTATATCCCTAGATATCCCTAGGATAAAATCACTTGTAAGGTGGAAATACCGAGAACCACTTCAGAATTTGTTAAGGCTGGTTCAATACTTTGTTTCAAATCCCCTATGAAAGGTCAGTATGAAAATAAATATTAGCGTCATGGTCATTGTATGGGTCAGTATATACAATGGATTGAGGGTATTAATAAGTTAACTTCAATACAAGTGCACACACATGCACACAGTTTTCACCGGTTTTGAAACAAAGGAAGAGTTTATTTTTAACAGAGTTTTGTGAAATAATTCACATTCCATGCAATTCACCCATTTAAAATGTAGGATTCAACGATGGCTAGTTTATTCAGAGTAGTGTTACCGTCACCATAATCTCTTTTAGAATTTTTTCATCTTTCTGAAAAGAAACCCTGTATCCTTTAACCACAACCTTCACTCTTTCCACATCTCCAGGCCTCAGCAATACCAATCTACTTTTTCTGTTTATAGATGTGCCTATTCTGGGCAGTGTGTGTGTGTGTGTGTGTGTGTG
>PVJS01029880.1:0-24473 GCA_004027185.1 Glis glis
GAGACAGGGAGAGAGAGAGCGAGAGAGCTGAGGCTGGCCGCGAACCCGGATCCTCCGGTCTCCGCCTCCCAAAGTACTGGGATTACAAGCGTGCGCCACCACGCCCGGCTGGTTCCCCCATTTCTAACTGGGTGAGATCATTTCATGAAAGCAAGTCCCTACCTCAACCCCAAGGGTGGAAGTGTGCACCCATACAAGCTCAGCTTTTTAAAACATCTTCCCCAGGTTTACATGGAATACTTGAAATGCCCCAGACTTGCCATGCCATTTCAGTGCCCACACCTTCCTATATCCTGTCTGAAATGCTCACTTTACTGTTGTGGGCCTGAAGGACTAAGTCATTGCTTTACAAAACTCCCTGAAGCCCCTTAATATAGTTGGCAGTGCTCACTGTCTGTATCGTCTTTGCCTCCTTACCTATAAACCAATCCAGTGAGTCTCCCAAGGGCTACTGACATGACATCCTCCAGCTATCCAGAAAACACAGAATTTTCAGAAATCTGTTAGCAGAGCCAACACCTTTCTAGTGGCACTTTCTTCCCTTTAGAGGGAGTCCTGGTGTCTAACTCTCCCAGCCTTCTATTTTGTCACTCACCTCCCCTCCCCCAGAAGGGAGGAATGATGTTACTCAACTGTGGATTTAGTAAAAGAAACTGGGAAGGAGAAGCTAAGTTGTTTCTGTTCCCTTTTCTTCTTGAAAACTCACCACGATCTGAAAGTACACATTCTGCTCTTCTGGGTGCTATAAATTCTAAAGAGCCCAGGACCCAACATCAAGAGTCTAGAGATTTCCTTTGTGTTCAAAAGCTCATTATTATAGCATGTCTGGGCCTCATTCTCCCACAACAGATTAATTTTAGTTGTGAAAATAATACCTTACTTTCTTCTTTGTAGTCAGAGACATGTGCCATTGCCTGTGGTCCCTGAAGCCCTCACCAGTATTGCTTTCTATGGAAGAAACCACACTTCTGCCTCCCAAATAATTCTTGGACATTGTTTTGCACTAAGCTCCCTGGTGCTAAAGCAAGAAGCATGAGAGACGAGGGCTGAGAGGACCCAGGAGGGTAGAGGGTCAGGGAGAGGCAGGTCATGTTTGCTAGTCAGTAATGGAAAGGTTTCCTCTCCTCAGGACATTTCCTTCTCCATGGAGACTCACCAGAAACACACAAACCCTGTGATCGCAGTCTATTTCTAGAAACTTCTAAGTGGAGGAAAGCATTTTACTTCTCTGGGTTTTTTCCTTGCCTAGTCAGTCCATCGCAGTTCATAAAAGGCTGACATACAATTATTGCCATCTGACAGGCACTTCACAATTTCCCTGAGTTCTTAAGTGGGTTAGGCTTAGAGTAATGGAAATAAGTCAGTCTTGCCTATTGCCTCCAATTTGCCCGGTGTCCTCTGTGAGAAAGACTGGGGCAGGCACCATTTGGGCTTCCTTATGTCTTTGCAATCAGGGGCAGAAAGATGAGCTGAGGTTTGACATCTCCATGTTCAAGTTTGCTCCAGTTAACTCAGCACTGACTTCAGAGCTGTATCAGGTCACGCTGATGATCTAAGTCCTCTCTGCCCTTCCCATTTCATGCAAGATCGATCCTCAACAATGGCCCCACTTAAACCCAATGTTCCTTTCCAAACGTATCCACCACAACAGTAAGCTTCCTATTTAGTCAATCTTGTGCTTTCATTGTTTCCAAGAAAACTTTCGGGTTTCTGAGAAAAGCCCAGACTGTCATGCCCCGGGTTATTACTCGAGGTGAGTGTTGTCTCCAGAATGGCTTCACTAAGTGTCACAAGGGCCAGAGCTGGGCCTGGATTTACCTCTGCCTTCTCTCCACCCACTCCACACATGCCAGGTGGAACAGAGGCATGTTGTGGGCACAGAGTCGATACTGACCTCTGTCAGGAATACTACACCCAAATAACCATCCTTTATCTCCTTCCCTCCCACTTTTCTATCAGGCACAAAATTAGAGACACATGTAGATACAGAAATTGTGTCTACATGTCAAATAGACAACTTAAAATATATTTTTATTAAGTGTTAGGTAGATAAGAGAGAAAAGTTATGGGCCATTTTGAATACAGTGGGTGCTCCTGAGTGAAATTCCCTGTCTCGTTGATTCCCTGTTCCTACTACCCAGGAAACCACGACCCTGGATTCTGTATTTCTCATTGCCCTGCTTTCTTTTATACTTTGATCATATCATGTGTGCTCTTGAACAATATGTTATTGTGTTTTGCATGTTCTTGAACTTCATAAAAATAGACCCATATTATATGCATTCTTCTAAGATGCTTTTTTTCAATCGATAATCAGTTTCTGAGATTCAACTAACCACACTGATACACTCATTTCCACCGCTCTATACCACTAATTACCTGAGAACTCCACAGTGTGTTTATCCAACACTAACAGTAGACAGGTAAGCTCCTTCTGGCTTTTCAGTATTGCTGCTATGAACTTCTTTTCCTAAGTCTCTCAGTGGATTTACAGCTATCTGAGTCTATGAATACAATCAAAGTTTATAAACTTTTAATGCTGACTAATCTTAATATTGGAAATGCAGATGAAAATTGTAGAAGTGAGAAGTTTTGACAGGAGTGCTTGAAACTAGAAAGATTATCAATATCCCATTCTCAATATGTTAAAATAATAAGAAATACATTTCTATGTCCACAAGAATGTGATAAACCAAAAGTAGTATTAAAAAAAAGCCCTATGAAGTGAAGATCTTATATAAGATTAAATATTTACTCTGATGATTTTTCACATATCTTCTCCTATATTTATTGATATAATAAGAAGAACCAATCCTTTAGAGAATTATAACTGCCTGATTATAAAGATTTTAAATGTATCTTCTAACCACAAATCATAACAACAAAGAGCAAAAACAGGAAGTTTCAACTGTTCTCTTAAAAGATGTGAAATCATTGTTTTAGGAAGCTTTTTTTACTTAAGCTATAATTCACCGTCCTTTTCATAAATAATTCATCACACTACAGGCTGTATTTGTTTTTTGTTCATAAAAGAGCATTCTGACTGGCTCTCACCTACAGCTACAGTCATTAAAAGTGCCCCTGCTGGCTGGGCAGCAGGTGTGGCTGGGTGTCTTTCACAGTGACCTGGGCAAGGAAATCTATCTGAGTCTCAGATTCTTTTAAAATGGTTATTGTAATCTCAACCCATTCTCCCTTAAAGAGCCAAGAAGAACAAGTGACATCAAGCATGCAGAAAACCTTCGTAATCAGCAATTCTGGACAAAGAGAATCCGTGATGATAATGGTGTCCATGTCAACGAGGATGATTATGTTACTATTTTTCCCACCGACATAAGCCACAGAAAGACATGAAGTTTCTTATTGGGAATGGGGGTAGATACTAAGATTCAAACCGAACCTTTGAAATTTATGCAGCACTAGGTATGTCAGTCTGTGAAACACACTGTTTTGGATTGAATTTCATCTCTCTGAAATTTATATGTTGAAGTACTAACTCCCAGTACCTTATAATGTGACCTTATTTGGAGATAGGCTCATTGCAGATAATATTAGTTAGGTGAGGTAATGCTAGATTGGAGATGGCCCTTATCTATCATGACAAAAAAAGGGGGAAAACACCCATTGAAGATAGAGGCAGAGACTGGGGTGATGCTTCTAACAATCCAAGCCGTACCAAAAATTGTAGAAAACAAAAATAGAATAACATCAGAAATTAGGCAAGAGGCATGGATAGAAGTCCTTTACAGTCCTCAGAAGGAAGAAACCCTGCCAATACTTGATCTTAGACTCCTGGCTCCCAGAATTGTGAGACAATATTTAAAAAATAATAGATTTCTGTTTTTAAGCCACCCATTTTGTGGATCTTTGTTATAACAACTTTAGCAAATAATACATACATGCCCTTGCTTACAATATTATATTATTAAGAGAAATTGTTGCTATATTTTGGTTATTTATTTATTTTTTTTTTTGCGGTACCGGGTATTGAACGCAGGGGCGTTCTACCTCCACGCTACATCCCCGGCCCTATTTTTTTATACTTTATTTTGAAACCGGGTCTCACGAAGTTGCAGAGGGCCTCACTAAGGAGAGAGAGAGAGAGAGACAGGAAGAGAGAGAGAGAGAGAGCTGAGGCTGGCCACGAACCCAGATCCTCCGGTCTCTGCCTCCCAAAGTACTGGGATTACAAGCGTGCGCCACCACGCCCAGCATTTGGTTATATATTTAAGCACCTTTCATACTGAGAGAATGGTCAACATTAACGTCAGGGAGTTGACTGTTATAATACTTTGACATACAGAATATTAATCAGTATCTAATCAGCATAAAAAAGTCAGCTCTATGACCATGCAAAGAATTTGAAAAACATTACTTTTTTTTCCTAACAACAAAGCAAGATTATTTGATGCAATATACCCAGTGCTGCTGAGGATTTAACAAAATATCTGCTCTTATATCCTATTTGATGAGTGGAAATTGGGAAAGTCTCTCTTGAAATCAAGTTGGCAAAACATATTAAAAATGTAAAATGCAATCTTTGACTTTTGGTAATTCATCTTAAGAAATGTAACATGAAATTCAGACATGGAATTATGAATTAAACGTATTTATTCAAATTTTATTCTTGTTAGAATAAGAAAGAAAGCAACCTAAAGGCCTAAATGACATGGAGACAGTTAATCATAATATATTATAATTTTAATTTTTAAAGAATATTTTAAACATACCATTACATTAAAAATACAAGATACCTACAAAGTAAGGGTTTTGAAAGCCCAATTCAGAGACTTTGGAGTACCCAAGAGTGAAGTCAAAATTATTTTCCTGATAATATAGTGGCCAAGAAATTCTCATTCTTCTATTCATGTACAGTATAATTTTCCTGAGGCTACCAAGACACATCACAATTATCTGAAAGGGCCATTCAACCACACTTCCCTTTTCCAATTACATCTCTATAGGAGACTGGATTTTCTTTATGTATTTCCACCGGAACAATATATCACAACAGGTCGAATGCAAAAGCACATGTGAAAATTTGACTGTTTTCTACTGTCGGACATTAAAAAGAGTTGTAAAAACAATGCCAGTATTTTCACTAAATTTTCTGTTGTTTTAAAAATATATAGTTCTTACTAAAATCTGTCACGGGTTAATTAATAAGTAATGTGCTTATTACTACAATTTTAAATAAATATTTTTCCTCCAGTTTAATAATCAATAGTAAATGTCAGCCGGGCGTGGTGGCACACGCTTGTAATCCCAGTACTTTGGGAGGCAGAGACTGGAGGATCCGGGTTCGCGGCCAGACTCAGAGCTCGCTCTCTCTCTCTCTCTCTCTCTCTCTCCGTCTCGCTCTCTCTCTCTACTTAGTGAGGCCCTCCGCAACTTCGTGAGACCCAGTTTCAAAATAAAGTATAAAAAATAGGGCCGGGGGGTGTAGCGCGGAGGTAGAACGCCCCTGGGTTCAATCTCCGATACCGCAAAAAAAAAAAAAATAGTAAATGTCAATAACAAAACATATAAACAAAAATCTGTGGAATTCTTAATAACTTTCAGGGTGTAAAGGGGTTCTGAGGCCCAAAATTTTGAAAACTCCTTTATAGAAAATAATGTCTCACCTCTGTAGGAAAGAACTGGGAAGGTTTTACAGAATTGTTTAGACTATGCTGAATTGCTCAGACAATTCAGCATATGGTTGTTGGGTTTAAGGGTTATTGTTATTTTAACATCTTTTAAACATTTTTTTCTGTGTTTCCAAAATTTTCCACTGTAGAATTACTCTCTTTTACATCAGATAAAAGATAATTTATTTTTTTAAATTTGCACTGTTGTTCTTCACCTTTAAAGAATCTCTCTGCCCTTAAGCCATCATTTAGAACCTAAACTTGTAAAGTGTCTCTTAATTACACTTGCATCCAGAGTCTCAGCTCTTAAAGATTTGCCAGATTTAAAGTCTGCAGACAAATTAGCCATAAGCTCTACAGAGGTAGAATTTATCAGTGTAATTTGCCCTGCACCAGCAGTTTCTAGAGAAATGGTTTGTAAAACACCTTTGAGCAGAAGCTGTACTTTCTGGGGCATATTCATGCCAAGGCTGAGATAAAAATTAATGTTGTGTTTATTTATGCATGGACCCTATTACCATAGAATCTTAAAATTGCCAATAACCTTTAATCTTGTCCATTTCTAAATCTCACAAGTTCAAGAAGCCTGCCAGCTGGTGCTCAACACCTATGTGCCTGGATACTCATCAAGCCCAAAGGTACTGATGAATGCATTCCATTAAACAGCTCTGATTGTTTTATTAGATTTGGCTGAGTGATAGTTTTCTTAATATTCACAAATCAGAACTAGATGTGTGATCTTGGGCTAGGTCCACAGGTCAAGCAAGCACCATGATCTCAAAGTATTGTGAGACTAATATAATAGTATATGTTCTCATAGAGTTATTGTGAGGATGAAGCAAATTAACATAGAAAATAAACACAGCAGAACCGCCATGCAATCGATGTATCATTGGTGCACAATATCCATTGCTATTTTTGCATTTCCAAATTCTCCCAAACTTGTGTTGAAGACAGTCAAAATGCTCCCCTCGCTTCCTTAGGAACATTCTAGAATCAGCTAACCTTTCTCTGATCCATTCTACCCACTGCTCTATTCCCAGGGTACAAACTCTAGCACACTTTCCCAGCCTGCTAGCATTCCTCTCCTGGTCTCCAGCACTGGTAGAGGGTATGTTGTCTTGGAAACCTATGTTGTCCCTGGGCTTGCACCACTGAGCTTCTGCACAGGCTAGAAGAGGACCGTCTTCTGCTTCCTTTTTTTGTCATCTAGTTGGTGCCTTACACAGTATCTATGGGCTAATGTATCATCTCCCTCATGGGTTACTCAGCATTTCTCCTCTGGAGTTTTTGACACTATTTTAGTCTCCCTACTTATCTCCTGTGGAATAATTATTAGACTTAATTAAGCCCTCACTCTCTCCTTCCATAATCATGGCTCCCGGGAGCAACAGGAATTCAAAGCAGGAATCTTTGGCAGAATCCTAAAAAGTGTGGTTAGCATTTTGTCGTATCTTTCTATCATTTGGGATTAGGTAATGTCTCAGACCAATTCTCACCCAGAAAGATCTTCATAAATGTAAACTCCCAAATGTCAATAACTACCCAACTTCCTTGCTATTAATTTCATCCTTCTCCCGGCAGGAGACTATAACTCCCCACAGCCATATGGAGAATAGAGAGGAGTGAGAATCATATCAGCTTATACTGAGAATTTGGAGATTCCAAATAGACCAAAGCTAGCTTTCATAGTAACCCATGCCAAAACTCAACGTTCTGCAGATATATACGCCAGATGGACACATGGCCCTTATGTTTCTTAACCTCTAACTCTACCGGATGTTCTAAATGAAGACATGTTTGTTCAAAAACGGGGGCGGGGGGGAAGACACTATTCAGATGAGTATTTTATTAAAAATCCATCTTACCATCTTGCTCCGAATAGCCCAGAGAGAGTTTGGAAGGAGAATGGTAGATTTGCACATTTCTGCTTATATATTGCATTCTATTTTAACAGAGAATTCTGTTTGAGTGTGGAAATTAGACAGTGTCATGAGATAACACAGGAAAGCCCCTCAAACAGTGCCCAATGCACTGTAGGGTCAAGATTAACACCGCCATCCATCTTCACCCCCTCCCTTCTGTGTGTTATGTAAAACCTGAACTATTTTTATAACTGTGGTTTATAGTGAAGAACTTGCCAGCTACTTGAAACAAGGGGAAATCTGCTGCGCATTCTTTCCCGAGCACATCACTCTCCCACATTTACTCGTCAGACAGGGAGTTGTAAGATGACAATCAAAGCCATTGTTGTTGGCATATTCTTTCTTACTGCCAGCAACTTTGGCATTTCATAAATTTCTGGGAAGACTCTTTCTGAAAATTGTATTTTCCTGAGTCCTGGTCTTAGAATGGCACCAACCTACACCTTCTTCACCTCCATTATTTTCACCATTCCTTCCATTTATGTTCTCACGATAAGTTATCCCACTAAAATAGTGTCAAGATTATGTAATGTGTTCTCAACCATATAACTGTTGAAGCTATTGTTAGACCAAGACATTGCTCTGAATTCTTTTTTTTTCTTAATGGGTAAATAAAATGAGATATATTTATACAATAGAGTACTACTCAGAAATTACAATGAAATGACGCATGCAATAATATGAACCTCAAAAACATTATATAAGTGAAAGAAGCAAGGCACAAAAGACTCTATGTGAAATGATTCCCTCTACTTGAAATTAGGAAAACTATAGAGCCTGAAAATAGATGAGTGGTTCATATGAGTTTAACAAATCTCCTTATATCAGTCTGTTCATTAATGATTTTGCCATTAATTACAAAGTGGTTACACATTTTTTCAATGTTACATCTTCTCTCCTTGTCTTATTTTAAAGCCTCAAAGGGTTGCATTTCATTTTTATGTTGTATTTTCATTCTGTGTTGGCCTTCATACGGGTCTATTTGTATATGCATTCCTATATTTGTTTATGTATAGGTATATATGCATAAAAATTCCATATGTGAGTTTCATTTGCAATGTTTCAAAATAATATATATGTGTGTAGGTTGTGTAAATACATATATATGTGTGTGTGTAAATATATATGTGTGTGTGCAAATATATATATGTGTGTGTATATGGTCCCACATCTTGTGTATGTCCATGTGTTCCTGCAGGTCTGCCATGAAAAAGAGAGATGCTTGATTTCCTTCTCCTCAGAAACTGAGAACTCATCATATTTCATCTGTTGTTACATAAGCTGGATAAGTTGAAACTCAGTGGGTTTATCAGAAAGAAACGGATTTTGCAATCTCACACTGTATTTCTTCCTCGCCGGTCAACAAACCCTACTGACATGCGCTACTGCTGATGAATCATCATTCTGAGAAAAGCAGTGGTGAGAAGCTGTGCAATTGAAGCAACTTTGGAAGGAGTTATCCTTTTCAATTTGCTTGGGAATTATTGATAAAATCTCATTCTTATTTGTCCTCTCCATCTTGGGTGTACTTGGTCATGCTGACCAGATTTATCTGTGAAAACTATTGAATTTCATGCATAACTGAGCTCACGGAGAACAAAAAAGTGGCCTCGGCTGTGCTGAGATTAAGGGGAGCAAGGATCCTGGCAGGTTGTATGTCCCCTGGGGGTCAGCAGCTGTTTGTCCTGGTTTCTGGTGGCAAAATCCATTTTCTATTCTTCCCACATGAGCTGGGAGACAGCAGGGGACCCCAGGAGCCCACAGAATTTTGGCTTCCTTATTTGTGAAACACGGCTACACACATCAATTTCAATGACAGGCAAGAGATTAGAAGGGTATCAGATAGGAATGAATAAATTGCAATCATCAAACACACACTGCCACAAATGTGGTGGATTAGACTCAGAGACAGACCTCAGGTTATGTAAGGAGAAGGAAGCTGGATGAAGGTCTCAGACAGACCAAAGAGGCTTCCAAAACAGTTTCTGCTCATATTCAACTACTCTATACAGATAACCTCAGGGACTCTTCTCTGCTGTCCACAGAATGAAATTCCAACTTTTCGTTTGTAATTCCAGGGCCTCCATCATGAAACTTCAGCTTCTCTTTGAATGTGCTGCTTCTCCACAGTTGCTTTCTCCAGACCTCTGAGAATGCTCGCCATTTTTTATGCAAAGCTGGAACATCCAGTTCCCCCCGATCCACCTATATAAATTATCTTATCAGATTTCCTCTCCGATGTGCTGGCTGGGATATAAAATATATCTCTGTCTTCCTCTGTTACAGGATTTTATTTGTATTTTCCCTATGACACTTACAATTTTATGTTTTAGATAACAATTATATATCTATATGCTTGATATCCTTCCCAGAACCCTTAAGGACTGTGTCTGCTTCATTTGGGCATTCTCCCAGTTCTTCTTACAGGCCTTTGCATATAACCCACCATATATAATAAGTGAAAAAACAATTCTTTAATGAGTAAATAAGTAAGTAAATGGACCCCAAAATTTGACTTTTAAATGCTACTCTAGCATTCATTTAATATTACAGCACCTTGATTTACTTATCTGCATGATAAAATTAAGATTATTTTATTACTTCAGAAGACTTATGTAAACAAATCCAGATGATTTTGCAGGCAAAATTTACCCAACTTTAAAGGCTTGATTATTCCGATCGTATCCAAAATGATCTAGTGAAGCGTTTCTCAGAATTGGCACTATTCTTTGTAATGAAAGATGGTCCTATGCAGTGTAGGAATTTAGCAGCATCCCTGTTCTTTATGTACTAGATACCAGTAGCATCTGCCCCTCAGCCACAACAATACAAAAAGTTCTCTTAGGGCAAAAGCACCCACAGCTGAGAGTCACTGAGATAGCGACTAAAGAAGAAGTCATGATAATCACAAACCTGACAATGACAGCATATCAAATAAAAATTATACACACAGATTATTCATGCATGTAGTTGCAAAACTTCAGTCCAAACATGAGCAAATCAAATTTAAATGTATGTAGAAAGAAAATTTACCAATCTTGGTTTTTCTCAGGATTTATTTAATAGGTAATATCTGTAAATATCTCCTGCTTGATTAACACATTAGTGGAGAAAACCCATGTATGGTTATCTCATTAGCTTAAGACTAAAGGTTCTGTGAAATATAACTGACTCATGATTAAAACAAGCCAGCACAAAGCTCAATAAAGTAGACATAGAAATATATTCCATATCCTGTTAGTAGTTGTATTTTTAAGAAGATATTGTTATAGTTTATTAAAGTCCCAAGTATTTAAAATATTTGAGATGTGAACTTTTCTGTTTTTTACCATATAGTTGTATTTTTTAAAAAAGATAAGATATAGTTTTAGGAGGTCCTTTTTTGTTTTGGGGATTGAACCCAGGGGCATTTTACCTCTGAGCTATGCACTGAGCCCTTTTATTGATTTTTTTTAATTTTAAAACAAGATCTTATTAAGTTGCTGAGGGTTTTGCTAATTTACGAGGCTGGCCTTGAACCTGCAATCCTACTATCTCAGCTTTCCAAATACTGGGATTACAGCCATGTTCCACCATGCCTGACTTAACATAGAGTATTTTAAATAGGACATTAGAAGAATTCCCTTTGGTATCTGAAGCAAGAACTGAGGTCTTCTATGTTGACAATGACAGTTTTATCTTCTTTCTAATCATTTTATTTTTAATTTATCATCTGTGCCTTATTGAATTGACCAAGACTCCAATATTCTCATAGATACTTATTCAGGAAGGAGAAAAAGCAGATTGGATAAAAAAAAAAATGTCCTGGTTTCAGATGATGGTAAAATTGTATCCCATACCTCAGGGAAACTAGAAGTTAAGAATAAAAACCAATAGCAAAATGAACAGCAACTTGAAAGCACCAAAATTAGGACAGATAGGGCTTAAAACGAAGTGAAATGGAAGAGAATAAGCTTGAGAGGAAAAATCGTGCAAAGGTAGTTGAAAAATTAAAAAGAGATGAAAATTATTAGAGAGAAAATGATAGTTATGTCAAAAAGACAAAGGCTGCCCAGCTTTCATTTGATTGTTTTTCTTAAAAATAGAGAATATAATAAATGAAACAGAAAACATATTCAAAAATATAATGAGAACTTTTCTAAAATACAGAAAACCTGCATGTGAAGTTTAAAAGAGCACACTGTGTTTCCAGAAAGCTGATACAGAACTAAAAAGCCAAAAAATATCCTGGTGAAGCAACTGAATTTCTAGGATTCATCAAACAAAAGACTTCAGAAATTTGATGGTATTTATATGAATGAACTGACAACTTAAACCAATTTATTTAAATAGAGAATGGAGGCTAAAAACAACATAGGAACTATGGTTATGTAAAGACATAATTATTATAAACTTTAACAATGTAAGACAACATAGTAGTAAGTCAGAGATTTTTGTTCCTAGTTAGTAAATTAAGAGAAAATGTAACTGCATTGACTTCCTCATCTTTCAGAGCAAAATTTCAACACAGCAATATTAGTAGAATCATCAAGAAATATAGACTTGTGTGTTTTATTTATGATCATTATGTTACCTGCAAAAAAGCCTAAGATTATATTATGAACTTTCCAAGTCATCTGAAAGAAACACACAGGCATGTGTGTGTACACACACACACGTGCACACACATACACACACAATTCAGTAATAACAACATCAACAGCAGCAACAAGACAAATAGAAAAGAAAATGGAACTCATATTGCAGAACTGTCCTCTCTCTTTAACTCTATATATAAACATACAAATATATTAATCCATACACTTATTTTTATCTGGAATGCCTGAGACAACATACTCCACAAAGTAGGTATTCACAAAATTGGAAAATACTGGTACCACTTCAGAGTCACTGAACTTGTTGTCCAAATTTCTCCTAAGACCTCCCAACTGTAGCCCCCACCCTCAATACCATTGACCTTTCCTTTCCCTGGAAGTCATTACAGCTTGTTTTATCCTGTGATTTCACTCTTTCCTGGAGTCAAAGAGAAGACAATAATTGGAAGGGATCTTCCAGCATGGGAAAGTCACTCTGCCTGTCTGATTCAATTTCTCCTGTTGTACAACGCCCAACTTGGGTCCTTCAGTTTCTCTAGGGCATGCATATTATTTTCCTACTAAGCTTTGTGTTCATGAAAAACTTGGACTCTGGTCTTAAAAATGTTCTCTTGCCTATAAAGTGCCAAGCACTATCTTTTGTTCATAATAAGGGATCTGTATTTAGCTATGATTGAATGAATAAAGAACTGAATGTTAGAAACTGAAGACGTTAATAATAGATTATGTATATTGGGGATTTACTCTTTGTTAAACATTCTGCTAATCACTGAAAATGCATCACATAATTTAATTTTCATAGCAATCGTATTGCTATTTTATTTATACTCGAACCAAAGTAGACAGAAATGAATGAGCATGCCCAAGCCAGCAATTGAACCCCAGCAATGTGGTTCTCAGATTAACTGTTAGATTGCATGGCAGAGGCAAAAGAATAGCATGCATTTTTCTGATATTTTAATTGACTCATACGTGTATTCCAAGCTTTAGGAGACGTGGGTCACTTCCTTCAGCATGCCCAGCTGCACCTGCACAGGGAACTTCTCACTCTTTCAGCAGGCAGAGAGGAACCCTCAGGGGTAGAGGGATGCTCAGTGAAGCAGGTGACCTACAATCAGAAGGGGATATGCAGTTCCCAGCATCATTGCAGCATAATAACAGCTCTTCTGTGAGCCAGGTCCACATGGGACATGACCAAACAGCACAGTCCCCGACCCTGCTGCCAACCCTTTCCCTTGAGAAAACCTCTCTTTCACATTGGAGACAATTCCCCACTCACTAGGTACAGTCAGGAGTCTGGGAGATATCTATAGTCAGGAGAGCCCTGGGCAAGTCTTGGGTTATAGGCAGCAGGTAGCCCTTAGCTGTGTGTGTCCAGCAGGTGAACCGTGCCACTTAAGATTTCTGAAAGATTTTGCAGTTCTAGGAGGGGGTCTGCATATGGCTGCAGAAATCTAGTCATGCCTTGGAAACATTTGAGTTTTCTCTTCACATTAAAACAAACCTACCATCTTATATTCATGCTAACTCTTCCTGCATGGCCTGCCATGCTATTACAGGCTCCTTCTTGCTCCCAGACCTTTCGTGGCACTTGCTATCCTATGTGACAAGCTTGGTACTTCAGCTGTCACCTCTCTAGACTACATGCTCTCTGCACCCCTGTGTCTGGAAGAACAGTGTTTGACATCAAGCAGATATGGATGCCCTTGTGGTGTGAGTACACGAAAAATCAGCTGCCCTGCAAAATAAAATCCTAACCAATGTAATTGAGTCAAAGGGGACTGATCATTTCATCTGGAAGGCTGCTTTCCTAACCCCTGGTCAGGGAGTCTTTCCAAAGTCTAGGCCCCTGACCAATCCTGAAATATATGCAAGTGGAATAGTAAATCAAAGTGTTGTGGATTATTCTTTATTGGTATTCAAATCAGCATCCTAATTAGTATTCAAGAGGCTGGGCTGAGGTGCATCACAATGGTAGAGCGCCTGCCTAACTCCTGTGAGGCCCTGGGTTCAATCCTCAGCAATTAAAAAAAAAAGATGCTGATGCCACATGATTTATATATGGAACGTAAAATGGTACAGCATGCGTGTTACATGTATGTTACTAAATGCATAAACTAAAGACAGCTAATTATCATATAGGGATAATCACTTTGACATTTGGGGTTATTTTCATCCTATTGTCATTTCCATTTTCATGCACCTGTGTATAAATTAAATAGCTAGCTATATAGCCAGAGAGAGAGAGAGAGGGGTATAGATAGATAGATAGATAGATAGATAGATAGATAGATAAATATGACTACCAAAAGGTATCCATGTTTTAATCCTCAGAAACAGTGTCTATGTTACCTTATGTGGCCAAAAGGGCTTTGTAGATGTGAACAGAACTTGACTTGGGAAAAGTATACTGGATTGCCTTGGGTGGGCCCAATAATCCACAAGGTCCTTTTCCTCCATAAAAGGAAGACAGGAAGGTCAAATCAGAGAAGACGTGAAGACAGAAGTAGAGTTTGGACCAATGCAAAGGGGGTTGGGAGTTAAGGAATACAGGGAAGCTGGGAAAGGCAAGGGGCAGGTTCTCCCCTGGAGGATCTGGAAAGAATGCAGCCCTGACCACACACTTGGATTTCTGGCTTCCAGAGTTGTAATATCATTTTTTTGTGCAATACTTGAGATTGAACCTGAAAGGGGGGGCTCTACTTCTGAGCTACAACCCCAGCCTTTTTAATTTTTTTATTTTGAAATAGGGTCTTGCTAACTTACCACATGCTGGCCTCAAACTTGCTATCCTCCTGTCTCAGTCTCCCAAGTACTAGGATTATAGGCTTGTACCATAAAGCCTGGCTTGTATTGTTTAAATCCACTAGTTTCTGATAATTAGTTAACACAGCAATAGAAACCTAATAGGGACACTATGTTAGTTTCCTAGGGCTGACACAACACATTGCTATAAAGTGGGTGGCTTAAAATAACAAAATTTATTCTCTCACAGTTCTGGAAGATAGAAATTCAAATGAAATATTGGCAGGACAGCATTTGTGCTCTCTAGAGGCTCTGGAGAAGAGTCCCTTCCTGCCTCTCCCTAGCTTCTGCTGGTCACCAGCAATCTTTGGCTTTCCCTGCCTTACAGACACATCGCTCCATCTCTGTCTGTCATCACATGGCATTTTGTGTGTCTGTGCAGTGTGTGTGTGTGTGTGTGTGTGTGTGTGTGTGTTTATGTGTGCATGTGTCTTCATATGACCTTCTTATAGATACCAGTTGCTGGACTTAGGGCCCATCCTAGTTCAGTTTGACCTAAACTTAAGCAGTAACTTCTACAAAGACCCTCTTTCCAAATAAAACCATGTCCTGATGTTCCTGGTGAATATTAAATTTGTGGAAGGAGAAAACACTACTTATCCCAGGATTTAAAGATAGAAGATTGATAGATGATAGATAGATTAGATAGATAGATAGATGATAGATGAGAGATAGAGAGATGATAGATAGATATTCTGTGGCAATGCTTTCATTGTTGCACAATATTTTGTTGTGTTCTTACAGCCAAATTTACTATTTATTCATTTCAACACTAACACAGTTTTGAACTTACTGAAGCATAAATTATTTCACTAGAAGAATTGCCCTCATTTCTAATGCCATCTTCTGCATAAGATATTGGCAAGCTGGCAATCATTTTAGGAAAGACAAAGCAGGAAAGAGAATGAACTCCAAACCATTTCTCATGAAGGACCACAGAAGGAACAAAGTAATTAATCAAGAGAAGAGAAGCCTCGGGATATACATGGAGGATATTTCCAAAGACTGGATGTGCTACCCCACTGAAGAGAAATTAATCTTGTTTTGTTTTTCTCTCAAGGTGTTGAATCAAGACAAATGGATCAAAAAAAGTCCCCAAAGGGAAATGTATCTCTGGTCTTATCATACTGGGGCTCCTTCCTCTTTCACATCTTGAACCTGAAATTTTTTGTTTTTCTCTCAAGGTGTTGAATCAAGACAAATGGATAAAAAAAAAATCCCAAAGGGAAAGGTATCTCTGGTCTATCATTCTGGGGCTCCTTCTTCTTTCACATCTTGGACCTGAAATTTTTCAAGCTTAATAGCACTACAGTGCCTTCAAACTTTTTTTTTATTGTATTGGGGATTGAACCCAGGGCACTCTATCACTTAGCTACATCCCCAGTCCTTCTTTTAAAATTTTGAGACAGGGTCTTGCTTAATTGCTCAGACTGACCTTGAACTTGCACTCCTCCTGCCTCAGCCTCCCAAGTGGCTGGGATTACAGGCATGTACCACTGTATCCAGCCTCTTAAAATTTCAGTTTTTGTTGAAAACTATGAATGGTATAAGATTTTTAAAACTATGAAGACCTGCTAAGGGTCTGAGATTTTACCCTACTTGTGAATTAACAAGTTATCCTTTCACAGTTTTGTGGATGATATAGAAGTTATGAGAATCTTGGGTCAGATGCAAAGAATGTCTCATTACTCATAGCAACAGCAATATCCAGAGTGTCATTGTATTCTTGACCAGTTACTAATTCCCAGATCCCACAGGGTGTTGTGAAAAGACCCACGTGATGTCTGCACATACTATCAGAGGATTACCATTATGGGAAAGAATCATTTATAATGGTCTCTAAGAAAGACTGCCTAACCTTTGCCCTCAAAAGTGACATTATTGCTTTATGAACAAGACTGAAAAGGTGGTTCACACTAAAAACTGTCAGTATCATCATTGGCAAGATATGCAAAAATGCAAGAGACCCATTTGGAATTTTCTCCCAAGATTGATCCCACTCCTTCATTTCTGTACCAATATAACTTGTGCTTAATTTCCCTATGAGGTCATCACTGCCCTAACCCTGGTTAATCTGACTGACAGGTGATGAGACCAACTCCATTCAGTTTATCCCATACAGCCTTTAATTAAGAATCCTATGAATAGGACTCCAATCAGCAAGATGAGGTCAATATGAAATATTAACATCAACCATGTGTCTCCCCTCTCTATCCTCAGGATCAAGGACTCAATCACCTCAACAAACACCATGGACTATTGAAACCTACCTCTTTTATTGGTGCATTGTAATTATACATCATAGTGAGATTCTGCATGATAGAAACATACATGCACACCCTCTGGGTCCCACTTCACTCCCATCCTCTCCCTATAGATAATAGTAACATTGATATAGATAACTTCATATATGAATAAAGGATTATTTGAATTGTTTCCATCATCAGATCTCCCCTTTCACATCGCCAGCTTCCTCCCCAAAGCCCCTTCGACTATTTTACTAGTTTCTCCCCTCATTTATCTGAAGTCCTCTTTGTTTCCTGGTTTCTCTCTAGCTTCCACATATGAAGGTAAACATATGACCCTTCACTTTCTGTGACTGGCTAAATTTTTACTTGGCTTTAGGTATTAATCCCGGACATATTAGTGATTGTGCAAATTCTTCTTTGAATTGCAAACTGGAAGTCTAAGGCAATCCTCTTGTATATATGAACGCTTACTAGGGAATTGGGATTGACTTGAATTCCTTTGTAGCTTAAATTTGGTGTCGCCGATCCCTTCCCCTAAAGTCAAGGACAAATTTCATATCAACTTTTCTAATGGATGATTCCCATTGTAGAAAAATATACTGTGTATTGATTTATTTTATTTTTGCAGGATGTTAAAAAAATGAGCCAGTTATTCCTCCAGGAAGTTTCTTTACGCAAAAATAAATCTCTGAAGTAAACTAAGGCTTGAATGATTTATGGATGGTGTTTTGTGAACAAATTAAATTACTTTATTATCATCCCTAAGGAGCAATTACTGTGTCTTTTGGATGGAGGCAAAGTATTTCCTGGCTTCCATGCAAAATGCACAATCTCAAGGGCACATGTGGTGTCCCTGAAAGAAAATATTATTCATAATGGTTGGTACCCATCAAGTGCAACTTTACTGGTCAGGAGCCTCCTGACTCAGCAATCTCTGTTTACCTGAAAAAGCTTCCTGGAGGAATACCTAACTCATTTATCCACAACTTGCAAAAAATAGATGTATTTTCCTACACTCATATGTTGCAAGAGTAGAGAAGTGGGGATCTACCCTATTCTGGAAAATGGATAAAATCATGGAAAACTTCATGAAGAAGCCTTTGAACTGAATTTTAAAGAATAAAAAGGAACTGGCAAGAGACATGCTGGTCTACTCCCCACCTTACTGAAGAGGGAAACACAAAGAGAGGTGTTGAGAGAGAATAATATAGAAAAAGAAAGAGAAGCAAGAAACCATATTTCTCTGAAGAGTATAAGCAGGTGAGTTTGGCAAAGCATAAAGCAAGAAGCAGAGTGTAGATAAGGATGGAGCTAGAAAGGTATTTGGGGGATGAAAAAGGATTGACATGCATGGGAGGACAGCAGAAACATGTGGGAGGAAAAGACCACATCTCAACACTGGAAGCCAGAGAGGCAGAGGCCCATTATCTCTTCCATGTGCATGCGCCAATTGATCTAAGGACCTCCCACCTCTTAAAGGTGTCACACCAGTTCTCAAGATCACCATCTTGGGAGCCAAGTTTCTAAGATATGAATCTTTGAGGGTCATATTTAAACCATACCCAAATCATTAGAAACATGTTCCAGATTTCTGTCTTTGGTAACAGGTAAAAATGTGGGTGGCAATGGTATTCCCTGCGATAGAATAAGCAAAGCATAAGAGGTTTCGAAGGTGATAGAAAAGTTTAGATGAGACCAGCAAATTGGAAGGAGAAACCAGAGCAGAATTCTGTGAATGGTGGGGTCATCCTAGGAGCACATCATGAATACCTCTCAAAAGCTGCCCTAGCACGGGATCCTGACAGAGCCATGCACCTCCCCCCCACCACTCTAGAAGCCATGTGATCCCCAACACCCAGGCATCAGAGCCCCATGCCAGCTAAGACCCAGGCAGCCATCCACACCCTGTCTCAGACTCCAACGCCCTCTAGCATGACCTAGACGGACCTCCGCACCCTGCCTTGACCACCCATGCTCTCCAGCGTGACCCAGGAGGCCCACCGCGCCCTGCCTCAGACTCTGGGGCCCTCCAGCACAACCTGGGCAGCTGTCCGTGCCCCACCCCGGACCCCCACGCCCGCTGGCGCTGCTACCAGAGACCCAGAGCCTGCACCTCTCTCACCTGCGCGGGAGCCTGGGTGCCGTGCTTCAGAGTCCAGATACCCTCTGGCACCACCACTAGAGACCCGAGCGACCCTCCACGCTGCCTCAGAGCCAGGGCATGCTCTGGCGCCACCACCGAAGATCCAGGAGCCCGCTCACCTCCCTGGGGCCCGCATGCGAACCTCTGCGCCATGCCTCAGCACCTGTGCACCCTCAGGTGCCATAACCTGATACCCAGAGTCTGCACCCACCTCAGGCCCACACGAGATACTCAGCGCTGCGCATCAGAGCCTGGGCAACCTCCGGTGATGCCTCCTAAGACCCAGAGAACATGTACATCCCTTGGGGCCCAGGCAACCCTCAGGACCCGTGCCTCAGAGAATGGGCACCATCACTGGCTCATAACACCGCACCTTGAAGTGTGCCTCACTGCCAACCCCCGAGCTCCAGAACCAGCGAGCCCCCCCCACACACACACACACCAGGCCCTAGTCAACCAGATGGGAGGGAACCACAGCCTGCAGCATACTGACCCAATTGGGACTACAGGGACCATCAAGAGGTCTTATACATAGAAAGGAAGATGATATGGAGGCAACAGAAACACAAAATTGAAAACACCGAAAATACGAGAATGAAGAAGAGTGAGGAAACAAGAAACACTCACAATGCAAGAAGGAGAATTCAGAATTTTGATCTTCAGAATGATGAAAGGCCTCAAAGAAAGTGTAGAGGAGATTAAGGAGGAAGTTGAAGCTAAAAGAAAGAATCAGAAAAAAACACTGAACGAAATGAAGGAGTCAATAAACAAATTAAAGACTGCAATAGAAACCAACTCTAGTAGGCTCTACCACATGGAAAACAGTGTATCACTCCTGGAAGACAGTTCATTCAAAACTGAAAACACAGTCAAAGGATATATAGAAGATATTACAACAACACACCCTGGCCATCCAAGAAATACAGAACAATACAAGACGTCCTAACCCAAGGATAAAAGGCATCAAAGAAGGTTTAGAAGCACAGACCAAGGGTATAAGAAACCTCTTCAAAGAAATAATTTCAGAGAATTTTCCAAGCATAGAAAAGGATTTGGACATTAGCATACAGGAGACATATAGAACACTGTTAAGATAGGACCAAAGAAGGACCTCCCCTAACATACAGGAGACATATAGAACACCGTTAAGATAGGACCAAAGAAGGACCTCCCCACGCCACGTAAGAATTAAAATGTCTAACATAGAGGCCAAAGAAACAATCCTAGAAGCAGCAAGAACAAAAGAATGGGTGACATATGGGGGCAAAACAATAAAAATGACTCCAGACTTCTCAACCCAAGTCAGGAATGCCAGGAGGGATTGGTATGAAGTACTCTGGACCCTGGAAGAAAAAAACTTCCAACCTAGACTGATATATCCAGCAAAGCTATCATTTAAAATTGATGGAGAAATAAAAATGTTCAATAATAAACAAACACTTAAAGAATTCATAATGACCAAGCCAACATTGGAGAAAATCCTAAAAGAAATAAATCACAAAGAAGGAAAAACAAACAATTTTCAGAACCAGAGGAGAGGTGAACTCCACCACATAGGCAACTAAACACGGAGATTTGTCACTACAGCAAACAGAAAATAGAACTCAAAATGATAGGAAACAAAAATCATATCTCAATAATAGCATTGAATGTCAAAGAACTCAACTTCCCAATTAAAAGGCAAAGACTGGCAATGTGGATTAAAAAGCATAATCCAACTATATGCTGCTTGCAAGAAACTCAACTTCTAGCCAAAGATACTTGTACGCTAAAGATAAAAGGATGGAAAAAGATGTACCATGCAAACGGAGATTGAAATCAAGCAGGGGTAGCAACGCTTATATCTGACAAAACAGACATTAAGCTAAAACACATCAGAAGACACAAAGCAGGTTACTTCTCACTAATAAAAGGAACAATCCAACAAGAAGATATAAAAATAGTAAACATTTACGCCCCAAATGTGGGTGCACCCACATTCATAAAACAAAGTCTTCTGGACATCAGGTCCCAAATAGGTCCAAACACACTAATATTGGGAGACTTCAACACACCATTCACGCCACTAGATTGATCCTCCAGACAAAAGATGAATAAAGATTGTTCAGACCTAAAGAAAACCATAAACCAAATGGATCTAATAGACACATACAGATTATTTTAACCAGCAACACCTGAATACACATTTTTCTCAGTTGCCCATGGAACATTCTCCAAAATAGACCACATACTGGGTCACAAAGCAAGCACCAGCAAGTTCAAAAGATGTGATCTAATTCCCTGCATAATCGCAGATTACAACGGAATGAAATTGGAAATTAACAACACGAACACCATAAGAAATCACATAAGTATATGGAGACTGAATGATACACTTCTGAATGAGGAATGGATCAGAAAAGAAATAGGGGGAAAATAAAAAAATTCCTGGAATTAAACAAAAATAGAGACGTGATGTACCAAAATCTATGGGACACTTTGAAGGCAGTGTTGAGGAAAATTTATAGCACTGAATGCCCACATAAGAAAAACAGAAAACATCCATATAAATAACCTAATGACACAACTCAAACATCTTGAAAAACAGAAACAGTCAAATCCCAAAGCCAGTAGGAGGCAGGAAATAACTAAAATCAGAGCAGAAATTAATGAAATAGAGAATAAAAAACAATACAAAGAATCAGCAAAACAAGAAGCTGGTTCTTTGAGAAGAGTAACAAGATTGATAAACCACTAGCTAACCTAACCAAAAGAAGGAGAGAATCAACCCAAATTACTAAAATCAGAAATGAAAAAGGGGACATCACCACAGATAGTGGAGAAATCCAGAGGATCATAAGAAACTACTTTGAAAACTTATATTCCAGTAAAATGGAAAATGTGGAAGAAATCGAAAGATTTCTAGATACATACAACCTACCTAAATTAAACCAAGAGGACATAGAAAACCTGAATCAACCAATAGCAAGCACAGAGATAGACACAGCAATAAAAAGTATGCCATCAAAGAAAAGCCCAGGTCCAGATTGTTTTCCAGCCGAATTCTACAAAACCTTTACAAAAGAACTAAAACCAATATTTCACAAGCTATTCCATGAAACTGAGAGATGGAATTCTTCCAAATTCCTTTTATGAGGCTAACATCACATTAATATCAAAGCCAAATAAAGATACCACAAGAAAAGAGAATTACAGACCAATATCATTAATGAACATAGATGCAAAAATTCTAAATAAAATACTAGCCATGAGCATTCAAAACCATATTGAAAAAATCGTACACTATGACCAAGTTGATTTCATCCCAGGAAAGCAGGCCTGGTTCAACATGCACAAAACAATACACATTATTCACCATATAAATCGAACTAAAAACAAGAATCACATGATTATTTCAATAGACGCGGAAAAAGCATTTGACAAAATTCAACACCCATTCATGTTAAGAACTCTACAGAAAATTGGAATAGAAGGAATATACCTCAACATCATTAGGTCAATATATAAGAAACCCAAAGCCAACATCATATTGAATGGGGGAAAATTGCCGGAATTCCCCTTAAAAGCAGGAACAAGACAAGGATGCCCACTATCACCAATCCTATTCACTATAGTCCTCAAAACTCTTGCCAGAGCAATAAGACAAGGGAAGGATATCAAAGGAATTCAAATAGGAAAAGAAGAACTAAAATTATCTTTATTTGCAGATGACATGATCCTATATCTAGAAGACCCAGAGAACTCAACCAAAAATCTCCTAGAGCTGATTAACAAATTCAGCAAAGTAGCTGGATACAAGATCAACCTAAAAAAATCAGTAGCTTTCATATATGCCAACCATGAATCCACTGAGAAAGAAATCCAGAAAACAATTCCATTCACAATAACTTCAAAACCAATCAAATATCTAGGAATAAACTTAACCAAAGAGGGAAAAGACCTCTACAATGAAAACTATAGAACACCGAAGAAAGAAACCAAAGAATATCTTAGATGGAAAGATCTCCCCTGCTCTTGGATAGGCAGAATAAATATTACCAAAATGGCCATTCTGCCAAAAATGATCTACAGAGTTGATGCAATCCCTATCAAAATACCATCATCATTTTTCACAGATCTAGAAAAATCAGTCATTAATTTTATATGGAGAAACAAAAGACCCAGAATAGCCAAAGCAATTCTCAGCAATAAGAACCATGCAGGGGGCATAACAATTCCTGACTTCAAATTGTACTACAGAGCTATAGTAATAAAATCAGCATGGTATTAGCACAAAAACAAACACATAGACCAGTGGGACAGAATACAAGATACAGAAACAAGTTCACAAACTTATAGTCAATTGATTTTCGACAAAGGTGCTAAACACATATGTTGGAGAAACGACAGTCTTTTCAACAAATGGTGCTGGGAAAACTGGTTATCTGCCTGTAGAAAAATGGAACTAAATCCTTACCTCTCACCCTGCACAAGAGTCAACTTGAGATGGACCAAAGGCCTGGAAGTTATACCAGAGTCTGTGAAATTATTAGAAGAAGGCACAGGTTCAACACTCCAACATATAGGCACAGGTAGAAACTTCCTCAACAAGACCTCCAAAGCACAGGAAATTAAAACAAGAATTAATAAGTGGGATAGCATTAAACTACAATGTTTCTGCTCATCAAAGGAAACCATCAAGAGCCTAAAGAGAAAGACTACAGAATGGGAGAAGATCTTTGCAAACTATCCCTCTGACAGAGGTCTAATATCTAAAATATACAAAGAACTTAAAAGACTTTACACTAAAAACATAAATAATCTGATCAAGAAGTGGGCAACTGAAATGAATAGACACTTCACAAAAGAAGAGATACAAATGCCCAATAGAAACATGAAAAAATGTTCAGCATCATTAGCAATCAGGGAGATGCAAATCAAAACTACTCTAAGATTTCATCTAACCCCAATCACAATGGCAATCATTAAGAAGTCAAACCACAAGCCTGCGTGGTGGCACACACTTGTAATCCCAGTACTTGGGAGGCTGAGACGGGAGGATCCGGGTTCGTGGCTAGCCTCAGCTACTTAGTGAGGCCTCCGCAACTTAGTGAGACCCTGTTTCAAAATAAAGAATAAAAAATAGG
>PVJS01029881.1:0-24472 GCA_004027185.1 Glis glis
AAAAAAAAAAAAAAAAAAAAAAAAGGGAGTAGGCACTCTTCTCATGGACCTTCATCCTTTCTAAAAATAGCCTAAAAAAGCTCTAAAAATAGAGAGTTTCCACTGCCCACCCAGGACTCACAAAAACACCTCAATTATACAGGAATTTGCATTCTCGTTCCCAGAAATACCATCACAGACCATTAGAATTAAGGTCTGTTTATCTCTACAAAAGACTAGGAAGTCTATAACACATTGCCAAAATGAACACATTAATGCTTGCACAGTATGATAAAACGTTTTGCAAATCTGTACGTCGAATGAGTTTACATCATGGCGTTCAGTTTAAAAGCACTCATTACGTGTTGGTGTTGAGAAGAGTTCACCCAATAGTGGCTACGCTGGGGATTTGCTGATCTCTCTTCCCTTGCAGAAAAGTCTCATGAAAGAGTTTGTCTTCAGGTTAATTTCTACGAATTTATTCTTATTTGTCTCTGGATTTAGTTTATTGCTTGCTAGGATGAGAAGGGACTGGTTTCTTTGATGTGCTTGTAAGTCATAAAAGCAGTTGATGAGAGAGAGTGAATGCCACTGGGAATATACCATTAAATACAATTTTTTTTTGTCAGCGTAAGACACTCTAAGACTGACATGAACATTACCACTTCCAAATCTAAAATTACTACTCCGATTACCAAGGTCTTTACAGAGGGAATTCAGGCCCTCTACCGAGCGAATGTTCCCTAAAGAATGATGAAGTTTATTTAATGTTTGCTTTATGCAGATTTAAAAAAAGAGTAAGGCATAAATATTCCATATTGGAACAAAAAGTGGCTTAGAAGAAAATGAATGTAAATGCCTTATGTTGTACAAGACTAAACGAAAATGGAATGTGAGTTCCTTCCTAATTCAGACTCATCTCTGGTACCAGATGACTGTTTTTATAGTTTAAAAAAATCACTTCAATTTTCAACCAAAGGCCGCTAGCCAGATAAACAGTGGGTCTCTGGCACTTTTAAAGATGCTTTCTGGAAGAGAAATATAGACAGTAAAAAAAAAAAAAAAAGAGAGGAAAAAAATAGCACACTCAGCTCTTCTTTCAAAGTCTCAGTCCCCATCAGCAGGCATCCTCCAAGATAGGTTGGACCTGTAGCCCTGGTCCATTCCTGCACCTGGTCAGATGCTCTTCTAGTGTCTGGGCAAAGGGGGAAAAAGGTGTTTGCCTTCTGTTACAGACCCAGCCATAGTTAGTTAGCCACATTGTGGCTAATTGGATGTGGGTGGGCACTAAATTATCAGTCATACTTAGCCACATTCTGGCTAATTGGATGTAGGTGGGCACTAAGTTATCAGCCAGTCAATGGTTCATAAATAGTTGCTGGCTCAAGCGGAGACTCGTTCATTCTTTTAGCACATTTTCAATTGCCTGCGTGTAAGGAACTGTTCCTGGTGCTGAAGATCTAATGCAGAACCAGATCGACTGGGTCCTTCTCTGGACCTTCCTGTTGTAGTGAGGGGAAGGAGCAGAGGAAATAAACAGGCTGTGGCTGATGCATTTGATAAAACGATGAAACGTCAACAGGGTGATGTGATGGAGAATAACTGGGAGGAGGGGGGACAGAGGCCACTCTTGTGAGGGGACACTGGAACTGAGATTGGAGCAATGAGCACGGTGAACATCAGGCAGCCAGGAGACAATGGTACCCAGGCCTCATGGGCCTCGGGAGGCACTTGAATTGTGTTCCAGATGAAATGGGCATCCTTCGCTTAAACTAGGGAGCGCCGCAGCCTGATTGAAATATTTTATGAATTCTTTTAGCTGCTGTGTGGAAAAGATATTCTTTAGTGGGTCAATGGCCCTGACAGTTCATCTACGCCAGGAATGATGGTAGTTAGTGGTTCAGAGGGAGAAAATTACAAAATTTGGGGATATATATAAATGTATGATCCATGAAGCGGGCTGAAAGAAAGGATGTGTGGAAGGAAAGGGAAGACAATGAAGGAAGCAAGGTTTGTGGCCCACCAGCTGGGAGGATGGAGGTGAGGGGTTGGTGGGACATTAATCAGTCATGCTATTTTGCACATGAAAGGTTGAGATACTTATTAGATGCAATATATAGATATATATGGTGATATATATGATATTTAGAGCATCATATATATATATATATATATATATGATACTGGGGCTTGAACTCCAGGGACATTCTACCTCCAAGCTACATCCTCAGCCCTATTTATTTATTTTGAAAAAATTTATTTTATTTTATTTATTTATTTTTATTTTGAAACAGGGTCTTGCTAAGTTGCTGACACTAGCTTCAAACCTGCAATCCTCCTGTCTCAGCCTCCCAAGTACTAGAATTACACCTGGCTTACTTGGTGATTTTTTTTAATAAGTGAATGAATGGCCTATTGTAGAAAGCTACAAAATACCAGTCAGAGTTTCCATTTGGTAAATTTGCACTAAGAAGCTGGAGGTTGAAATGGAGTTGTGCATTACCAAGGAGGCAGAGTCAAGGCCGAAGACGCCATGGAGACCTCTACACTAGCCAAAATTACAAAGAAGCAGAATTCAGGATCAAAAAGGAAGCCAGGTGAGGAAAGAGAGTATCAGAGAGAGTATCAGAGTCATCTGAAGAATGAGAGGGATGGGAAGTGAGCTGCTGATCCCCGGGGCTGCATCTATCATTCTTATTTTCTAGCTCTATCCATGTATTTTTTCAGAAATATGCTCTTTCCATGATGTAACTTAAATGCATCTCTGCTTTTTCCTAATAAACTAACTTTATTGCAGTAAGTAAGTAGGCACACTGAATGCCAGAGATGAGAGAGACAAGCCGGGCGTGGTGGCGCACGCTTGTAATCCCAGTACTTTGGGAGGCGGAGACCGGAGGATCCGGGTTCGCGGCCAGCCTCAGCTCGCTCGCTCTCTCTCTCTCTCTCTCTCTCTCTCCTTAGCGAGGCCCTCCATAACTTCGTGAGACCCGGTTTCAAAATAAAGTATAAAAAATAGGGCCGGGGGCATAGCGTGGAGGTAGAACGCCCCTGCGTTCAATCCCCGGTACCGCAAAAAAAAAAAAAAGACGAGATGAGAGAGACAAAGTTATTGTCTCCAAGGAGTTCACTGTCCAGAGGAGAAGAAAAGATAATGACACAAATAATTATTATGCAAAGTCAAAGTGGGATGTTAAGGGCATAAAAACGCTCGTTATTTGCCATTGGGACTAAATGTCCTTTTGTAATCAAACAAAACAGAAAATATACAACTTGCCCATCAGAATCTACATTAAGTAATAGAAAGTAGAAGTGATAATTCCTATTAGGAAATATATGGCATTATATAAGGTACTAAATCTCCCAATCTTTGTTCAAGGTTTTTACCCTCTCTGAAAACTATCTGAACTTTTCTTGGATTAGACTCACTTTTGGAATCAAAATACATATGTTAGTCCCATCCTAAACAATAACGAATGCCCTCAAAATAATGAAATTATGTGAAAATAAAAAGCAGTCCTCCATGCACTTAAAACCATCTAATAATAGCCAGGTGTGGTGGCACACACTTGTAATCCCAGTACTTGGGAGGCTGAGACAGGAGGATCGCAGGTTCACAGCCAGCCTCAGCTACTTAGTGAGGCCCTCTGCAACTTAGTGAGACCCTGTTTCAAATTAAAAGAATAAAAAATAGGGCTGGGGTGTAGCTCAGAGGTAGAATGCCCTGGGTTCCATCCCCAGTTCTGCAAAAAAAAAAAAATCATCTAATAATTACTAGGGTTACATACACTGATTCTTAGAAACACAAACAGAGTAGAACTAGACTCCGAGCCACAGAATTTGATTTTGGGCTTGGCTGCTTCACCTAGCAATTGTGGATTTCACGCGAGTCCATCTCCTTTTCTCTCAGCAAAGAAATGAGGATAATGCCTGCCCTGCCACCTTACAAGGTGATTCGAGAATCCAATAAGCCAAAAGCATTATGTTATAATGCCTTACCAAAGAAAAAGTACCCAACAAATGACAGTTTCATTATGATGTGGACTCTAATGGTCGCAGAGTGGTTTCCTAATATGAATGCCAGTTGGGGAAATGCTGGGATTTCAAAACAAAACAAAACAAAAAAAGAATGATTTCTCTCTAAGCTGTGTTCCCGGAATTTTCCAGCTCTTTCTCATCTTCTCTGAACTTGTCTTCACTTATTATCAGAACCACACAGTTTGGACTGAGTGCATTCTTACTTTTGTAGTTTTCCATATTATTTCCATCAAGCAAGACCCATCTTCCCAAGTATATTAAGAAATCCATAGAGGAGGAACCTTCATTTTTCAAAATAGCTAACAAATATAAAATAGGACTTTAGTACAGAGTGTAGTGTGGATTTCGTGTCAATAGTGGACTGGAGTTTTTGTAGAAGATGATTAATCTCTCCAAATCTATTTCCTAAGTTGGACAATGGAACTATCATTCCTATTTGGCAAGATTTTGTAAAATTTAATTTAATGACAGTTAATTGCTTAATAATGCCTGGCCCAAAACAAGCTCTGAGTAAACATTAGTCACTATATTGTAAGAGGGATGGTAATTGTTCTCCACATTGGTGTCATATCTGTATTAGGGGTCTGAGAGTCTAAATATTATTGTACCCACCACAGTTGGTTATTGTGGGAATTAAACAAAAGTTATCACATAAACACTGCCAAGCGCATGATAAGGACTTACTAAATAAGAGCCTTTGCTATTATCATTAGCTTTTGTTATCTGTGTCTTTTCTTGTCAGTCTTACTTAGGATAAAGTGAGGTGTGACGGCTTTAAGAATGCTCAGTTGTAGAAAATTCTGTGTTTAATCAGAATTGATTGCCCATGTTGTTATCTATTGTTTGAAATAAAGTAAGAATTTGGCACAGTGTTAGAAAACAATAGATGCTCAAAAGATTTTACAGGATGAACAGGAGCGATTAGCATCTGGTTTGATTTGAGTAAGTAAAGCTCCTATTGATAAAGATCTAGACCTGTGCTGTTACAGGCTATGGGTGACAACTCAGCACTCAAAATGTGACTGGTCTCAATGGAAGCATGCCGTGAGTATAAAATATAGATTAGATTGTAAAGACGTAGTGTGGAAAGAAAGGGAACCTAAAAATCTCATTATTATGTCAATGTGCAACCAGTAGATCCAAAATATTACCATCTATTAATTGCACATTGACATAGTAGTACTTTGGATCTACTGGTTGAAACAGATATGTTGTCAGAATTAATTTCACCCATTTGTTTTTATTATTTTTAATGGCTCCTGGAAAATTCAAAACTACACATGTGGCTCCCATTCATGGCTCACATTCTGTAGCTATTAGTGCTAATCTAGGACTTTTAGGACTTTAATTTTTTTGTTTGTTTTTTGGGTTTTTTTTTGGCAATACTGGGGGTTGAACCCAGGGGCATTCTACTTCCGAGCTACATCCCCAGCCCTATTTTTTTTTATTCTTTATTTTGAAACAGGGTCTCACTAAGCTTTGGAGAATCTCAGTAAGTAGCTGAGGCTGGCTGCAAACCTGCAATCCTCCTGTCTCAGCTTCCCAAATACTGGGATTACAAGCATGCACCACCATGCTTGGCATATGAAATGATTTTATTTCATTTTATTTTATTTATCTATATTTGGCACTGGGGATTGAACCCAGGGGCATTCTACCTCCGAGCTACACCCCCAGCTCTATTTTTTTTTATTCTTTATTTGGAAACCGGGTCTCACTAAGTTGCGGAGGGCCTCACGAAGTAGCTGAGGCTGGCCGCGAACCTGGATCCTCCTGTCTCAGCCTCCCAAGTACTGGGATGACAAGCATGCGCCACCACGCCTGGCTAGGACTTTAATTTTTTTTAGAGCAGTTTTAGGTTTACATAAAAATTGAGAGGAAGAAATGGAGATTTCCTGTTTCCCCCCAACCCCCTCATGCACAGCCTCCCCCATTATCAACATCCCCCACCAGAATGGTCCATCTGTTACAACTGATGAACCCGCATTGGTACATCATTATCCCCCAAAGTCCATAGTTCACATTAAGGATCACTCTTGGTCTTGTATCTTCTATGGATTTGGCAAATGTATAACGACATCTACCCACCATTATAGTATCATACAGAGTATTTTCAACTGCCCTAAAAATCTGCTATGCTCTACCTAGTCACCCCTTCTCCCCCATTTCCAGTCCTCTGTAACCTCTGGTTCTTTAAAACGATCTTCAGTTTTGCCTTTTCCAGAATAGTTGGAATCACACAGTATGTAGCTTTTTCGAGTTTTCTTCCTTTGCTTGGTAATCGGCACTTCACTTTCCTCCATGACTTTTCATGGCTTGTCAGCTCATTTCTTTTTAGCACTGAATAATATTTGGTTGTCTGGATGTCTTGCAGTTTATCCATTCACTTACCGGAGAACATCTCAGTTGCTTTTAAGTCATGAGAATTACGAAAAAAGTCACTATAAACATCCACGTGCAAGTTTTTGCATAGACATGTTTTCAGGTCCTTTTAGGTAGCTACCAAGGAGTGAGATAACTGGGTGTGGGAAGAGTATCTTTAGTTTTGTAAGAAACCACCAAACTGCCTTTCAAAATGGCCCGACCATTTTTGCATTCCCCCTGGAAGCCCCTGTTGCTCTGCATCCTAGCGGGCACTTGGTGTTGTCGGCGTTCTGGATTTTGACCTGTCTCAATGGTGTGTACTGATAACCCATTGTTGCTGTAATTTGCATTTCCCTGGGGAGATATGATATGGAGTATCTTTTCATATGCTTATCTGCACATCTGTTGGAAGCCTTGTTTGCCATCTGCACATCTGTTGGAAGCCTTGTTAGCCATCAGCTTTGAGGTTACCTTGGTGGGCATGGGAGGGGCATAAACTGCCCACCCAAGTGGAGATTTCTGCACACAGACAAATCTCCAAGGACCAAATGAGACCGATAAGCAAAGACCCTGACAGCTTCCTTGTTTCCCCTTTCCTTCCCTGATTCATCTGTGACGACCTGCATGCTCTTCCCTGGCTCACCCCATGACTGCTTTGCTAGTTCCTGTGATCAATCATTTTTATAGTGTTTTGGTTATAACCCTCCATAAAAGCAAGATGCTGGTGGAAGGACACGAGGAGAGATCTCTCTCTTTCTCTCCTCCTCAAGCCCCTCAGCTGTCTTGTTTCTCCACATATCATTCCGACTCCGCTGTCGTTCATGAGAGAGACTTCAATCAATCAACATCAACAGCGTCCACTACACACATCTTCCTTGGTGAGGTATCTGTTACATTTTTCGGCCAATTTTTTAATTGGGTTGTTTGTTTTCTTATTGTTGGGGTTTAAGTGAGCTTTGTATATTTTATATAACAGTTCGTTATTTGATCTCTTTTGCAAGTATTTACTCCCAGTCTATGACTAGTCTTATTCTCTTGAGAATCTAGGCCATTTCATATTTCAAATGTTGACAAAATATTGGGGCTCATCTTCTAATGGTATCAAAATGGACTTTTTGAATTGAAAAGCAGTAGCAAAGTTCTTTTCAGAAGTTTAGTTTCAACTGTTTTTGTACTATTTTTTTTTTTTTTTGTCTGTTGAAGCTACTTTCTAAGTTTATTGTTTTGTAGTAAGCAAGTTTTCGATGGGTAGAGTTTGGTCATCTCTTTCAGTTTCATTATTTGTAAAATATATACATCTTATTTCATTTAAAATATTTTCTTTTCTGAAATAACACATTTAAAAAGTTGTTTCTATTGGATTAAAAAGCATATAAGAGTGACAATATCTCCCAAAACTACAAAAATAGCAAACATACAAACAAGTAATGTTACAATTATGTATAGAATCTTAAGGGATTATATATGGTCAGTGGTTATTAGGTGATAAGTCTGAAAATAAGCATGGACTATTTGGATATTAATAGTGTTTTGGTTAATTTATTATGAGTTTAATATTGCTTTAGTAATGCCATCATGCCCAACAGTACTATAGATTGTAGCTTATTATGTTCAACATAATATTCCATATTAATTTATGAATCCAATGGATTTTAATTGAAAATAACCTTATATAACATGCACATCTCCAAATTTTATGAAGTGGACAGTATATATAGCAGGATGACCTTTAAGTCAATTATTTTGTCTTCACTGTTGAAAATATGTCACAGAATAATCTGTTGGTAATGTCTTACATTTTTGTTTTTTTGTGTATATCTGTGGGTGAATCCAAGTGTTCAGGAACCCTGGTCAACTAAGAGTAGATGCATATTGCTTTGCTTCATAGAGCGGTTACAAACAACATTCCAAACACATGTCGAAGCACCCAAAATAACTGTTTGTAAGGAGATGGTAAGTACCAACTTGCTTAAGCTTAGAATTGGCAACTCACAAAATAGAAAAAATAAACCATCAATTTTTCTGTAATCTACTCATTTCTCGGTTCTTAACGCCGCAGGCTTCTAACACCCTCACCTCTTCCAAATTTACCAACCATTCGATTTCCCGAACCCTCAAAGTTCATATACAAATCAGTCATTTGCTTCTTGCTGAGCAGTGTGTGCTAGGTTCCCAGGCTAGCCCACGGAAGCACAGTGGGCTGCTGACATGCAGTGCATTTACAACCAACACCCCAGCTGCAGCATAATTAGAATTAATGAAAAGAAATTGCTACCGAAGTGAATATTAATTTTAAAATGTGCCTTGATTCATGCCTGAATAAAAAGCCTTTTTTTTTTTGCGGTACCAGGGATTGAATCCAGGGGCATTCTACCTCCGGGCTACACCCTCGGCCCTATTTTTTATTCTTTATTTTGAAACAGGGTCTCACTAAGTTGCCGAGGGCCTTACTAAGTAGCTGAGGCTGGCCCCGAACCCGGATCCCCCGGTTTCAGCCTCCCAAGCATTGGGATGACAAGCGTGCACCACCACGCCCAGCTGCCATTGTTAATTAATAAATGGAAAGAAGGTAGGAGAGACTTCTGTGGACCTTCTGAAAGCTACTCCGGGAACTTTTAAGGACTGTGGAGGGTAGTGGCAAAGGTTCACTATCACATCCTGCGATGGACCAGTGCTGCGGTTGCTGCTTGCTGAAGTCCCTCGCACGAATGACTCTGGGTCCAAGATTATTATTTTAATATCAGGGTCAGCCAGAGAGGAGGCAACTCAAAAATCTCCTGCCTCCAGCAGCCAGTGCCCTGCCTTTATTGAAAGTTTAGACAAAACATCATAAAAACAACTAAACACAGGAACCAGCGAGTATCACAGGTCCAGATAAAGAGAGGCAGCAAGGCGGGGTCATAAAACAATTGAGGGGAAGGAGGAGTTAAACATTAGTAGATGGAGAGGACGTCAAAGTCTACACACTATCGATCCCATCAGGTCCCAGGGAATTTGTCTGTTTGGAGACAGATTCCACTAGACCAGGCACTGTGTACACAGCCGAGTTGGTCCAAGATGTTAATCTCAATGTGTGGTCCTAAGACGGCCCTCAACAACATCCAACAGTGTTTCCACATGTCTGACTGTCGTACTGTGGACCGGCGTGTCTATTATTCTTACACAAATGAGCCAAGTGGACAGAAGGGAGTGGGGCAAGGGACAGAAACAAGGCAGGGTCGAGTAGAGAGATTCCTGAGATGATGAAGAAGGAAAGATAGAAAGGGGGTTATTAAAGAGATTGAGTCTCTGAGTGAGAGAAACTGAACTGGGAACAGGAGGAGAAGAGAATGTGCAGGGGGTACTATAGGTGATCAGGGGTAACAGCTCCCATTTACAGACTCCAGTCTGGGCCAGGACTGGGCCAAATGCTTTAGACACGGGCCGTTTCCACAACTAAAGGCAGCGTGGGTCTCATTCATAAAAGAGGAAACTGAGGCCCAGAAGGGTAGGCATGAGGGCGAACCAAGTGAAACTACCAGATTTATAAAGCAAAAACAAGGGACTATTGGCAATTGTACGTGGTTCAAACTCACCTAACCTAACCCAAGGACACAGAACTAGTAAAAAATTGGAATGAAATTTCAAATGCCTCAAATACCTGACTTCTTCTACTTCCCACACTTCTTCACAACGCTGGAAGGAAGAGAAAATATCTTATGGGAGAAGTCTGTATCAGGCAGGACCTCGTCCTGGCACGATGGTGGCCACATTGAAGGAGTCACGACTGACAGCTTTTCAGGACAAAGTTGAAGGAAGGGGACGAAGCAGAAGCAGTCATTTGAATGCGCAGGTTATTTGTGGGTCTGCTGTTTGTAGTTAGCGGGCTGTCTACATTCAATTCTTTATATATATTGAAAAGTGGTAGACTTTTATTGGTGCAATGTAATTAGACATCATAGCAAGATGCAAAGAGGTACAAACATCCATGCATGCGTCACTTGAAAAAAATTGATTGATATAGTAAAGGCCATTTCTGTAATAGTGTGCCCACATTATAATGTGCTTGTACACCAGGTAGACGTTTTAATCTCCCCTCATCCTAAGAAAGCAAGGTCTTGTTGGTTATCAACATCTGTAGAGTTTATGCAAATTATTCCATTCCAGTTGGCAAAGAGGTTTAGTCAACAACATTCTAACAGGTAGATGAGTTCAATTGACGACATCAGCGTCTTATAGAAGGACCTTCTTTGCAGATCCTTTTATTGAATTTTGCGTTCTCTTGTCCCCTAAGATTTCATCCCTGGGCATAAATCTCTGCCCATCAATAATGTAGCTCTGTCTGTTGCCCTGGACTGATTTGTCATTCTTTCTGGGTAAAAAGGAGCACAGAGATTATTCCTGTGCATTTCACTGTCAATCAAACTTAGACCCTCCTCCTTTACTCCCTCCATCCCTCCCTTCTTTCCTTCCTTCTTTCTCTCCTCCCTCCCTTCTTTCCTTCCTTCCTTCCTTCCTTCCTTCCTTCCTTCCCTCCCTCCCTCCCTCCCTCCTTCCTTCCTTCCTTCCTTCCTTCCTTCCTTCCTTCCTTCCTCTCCCTTTCCTGATTCAGTTGTAGAACAAATCTGTGAGAAGAATTATGGACTAGACATGGTCCCCAACACCCTGCATAGGCAGTGGAAAAGGCCGGAGGTGGATGTTAGACAATGCATGCTTCTTGCCAAGTTTGCAATTCCTATTTCTCCACAGTGTACCCCAAACCTACTATGTATCAATTGCATGCTGCCAAATTTCCCTAATATCCTGTCTCAAATATTTTGAGGAAAATTGTTGTTGTGTTCCCCTACTAGGTTCATAGAATTAGGGCAGTCATCCCCAAAGTGATTTTTGAGAAAGGCTAGGAAATGCTCTTCAAAGAAAGGATCAAACACTGTTGAGATACACTGTTTACTGGTCCCCTTCCAGTGTACACTGGAATAGTAAAAGCTCTGAGAAGTCCTGAAATAGAGAAATCGGTTCATCTTTGTTAACCTTGCATTTCCCAAACTTGTTGGATCATGAAAACTTGTCATAAAATATAACATCTGCCGGGCGTGGTGGCGCACGCTTGTAATCCCAGTACTTTGGGAGGCGGAGACCGGAGGATCTGGATTCGTGGCCAGCCTCAGCTCTCTCTCTCTCTCTCTCTCTCTCTCTACCTAGTGAGGCCCTCTGCAACTTCGTGAGACCTGGTTTCAAAATAAAGTATAAAAAAATAGGGCTGGGGGCGTAGCGCGGAGGTAGAAGGCCCCTGGGTTCAATCCCTGGCACCGCAAAAAAAAAAAAAAAATCTAACCTGGGCATGGTGGCTCATGCTTGTAACCCCAGTACTTGGGAGGCTGAGACAGGAGGATCATAGGTTCAAAGGCAGCCTCAGCAACTTAGCAAGGCTCTCAGCAACCTAGTGAGATCTTGTTTCCAAATAAGAAATAAAAAATAGGGCTGGGGGTGTAGCTTGGAAGTAGAACACCTCTGGGTTCAATCTCCAGCACCCCCCAAAAAAATCTATTAGTAACACATAATTTATTTTCCATAGAGAGCACTTTGGGAAACTGGCTGGCCATTAAGCTAATTTTCATTCCAGCTGCTGTATCTTTTTTAAAAGACCATATATAAATAAGAATTAAAAGTATCTGCACTTCCTAAGATACATAGGACAGTCCCTGAGGCCTGGACTAGGAGAAACTTGGTTTTATACATGATAGCCAATTCCAAGGAAACCATAAACTCAAATACCAACAGTGCCATGCACACAATTAAATGATAAAGAAGATAGGATATAGAGCCGGGCGTGGTTGGCGCACGCTTGTAATCCCAGTACTTTGGGAGGTGGAGACCAGAGGATCCGGGTTCGCGGCCAGCCTCAGCTCTCTCTCTCTCCCTGTCTCTCTCTCTCTCTCTCTCTCTCTCTCTCTCTCTCTCTCTCTCTCTCTACTTAGTGAGGCCCTCCACAACTTCGTGAGACCCAGTCTTAAAATAAAGTATAAAAAATAGGGCTGGGGGCGTAGTGCGGAGGTAGAACACCCCTGCGTTCAATCCCCGGTACCCCCCCAAAAAAAAGAAGATAGGATATAGAAGCACCACTGTGCAAAAGGGACAAAGAGACAGGGCCACTGCCACCCAGTCCTACGAAGAGCCAGCCCCAGAAATGATGGGATGCTCACCTATCATCTAGACCCAACAGATCTGAAGAGAGTGCACAAAAGTTTAAGGAGAAACTGAGTATCTGCAGAATTTCAAAGTTTCTCCTCCACGGCATGCATAAATGACAAGGGAAAAATAACATATAGCTGAGGTGATCACAAAACTGCTTGCATGGTCTTCTTGCCACAAATTCATAACCTCAATCTAATCAGAAAAAATAAGATAAACCCAAATTGAGAGGCAGAGCCAGTCTGTGAAGTCAGAAACTAGTGTTTATCACTGCCTTAAAGACCAGGAAAGGCAGGGCGTGGTGGCGCACGCTTGTCATCCCGGGATTGGGAGGCTGAGTCTGGAGGATCCGGGTTCGCGGCCAGCCTCAGCTACTTAGTGAGGCCCTCTGCAACTTAGTGAGACCCTGTTTCAAAATAAAGAATAAAAAAATAGGGCCGGGGATGTAGCGCGGAGGTAGAATGTCCCTGGGTTCAATCCCCGGTACCACAAAAAAAAAAATTGATTACTTCTCTCTAGAGGATTTTGAACTTTGTTTTCTCTCCTTATAATAGAGTATGATGTTCTTCCTGTGTGTTTTAAACCTCCAATTAAGCCAGGCGTGGTGGCACACACTTGTAATCCCAGTACTTTGGGAGGCAGAGACCGGAGGATCTGGGTTCGCGGCCAGCCTCAGCTCTCTCTCTCTCTCTCTCCCTCTCTCTCTCTCTCTCTCTCTCTCTCTCTCTCTCTCCTTAGTGAGGCCCTCCGCAACTTCGTGAGACCCGGTTTCAAAATAAAGGATAAAAAATAGGGCCGGGGGTGTAGCACGGAGGTAGAACGCCCCTGGGTTCAATCCCCGGTACCACAAATAAATAAATAAATCCTCGAATTAATAATAGTTCCTCATTTAAATACCTGCTGATCTCAGTTGTTTTGTTTGTTTCTTCGTTTGTATGTCTGTTTTTGGTACAGGAACAGTCTACCTGCAAGCTACATCCCCAGTCTGATTTTATTTTTTGCTTTGAAACACGATCTCGCTTGGTTACTGAGACTGGCCTGGAACCTGCAATCCTCCTGTCTCAGTCTCCCAAATACTGGGATGACAGGCCTGTGCCACCAAGCCCGGCCCAATCTCAGTTCTTTATTCTCTGGGATACAAGAAAAGTGTAGAGGCTGAAACTACCTAAATAGACCCACACTTCTGCTTTTCAGAGCTTGAAATACTTTTAAGTTAAAAGGCCTAAGGTGATGGTGGTGGTGGTGGTGGTGGGGTGTACGTGTGTGTGTGTGTGTGTGTGTGTGTGTGTGTGTGTGTGCGTTTTCTGCAAGCGTGTTCTGCTGCATCTGATGATATGGGATGTTTGCTGAAATGCAGATTCCTGGGCTCAGCCCTAGATCTCCTGATCCTGAGTCTTTGGGAAGTAGAGTCTGAGAATCTGGGTAGTTATAAGTTTCTTGAGTAATGATATTTTTGCCCTTTAAGTTTGGGGAGTCGCGGGCCCTGGCAGCAGAAAGGCCTGCGTCACCCCGAAGCTCCTGCTCCCTGGCTGGGGTCCGAGGGTCCCTTCTAAGGACGCGACACCCAGATGCCCCCGTGCCTTGGCTGGTCCTCTGTCTACCAGAGAAAGAGAAGAGGGAATTTGGGAGCCGGGCGTGGTGGCGCACGCTTGTCATCCCAGTTCTTGGGAGGCTGGGACAGGAGGATCGCAGGTTCGCAACCAGCCGCAGCTACTTAGTGAGGCCCTCCGCAACTTAGTGAGACCCTGTTTCAAAATAAAGACTAAAAAATAGGGCTGGGGGTGTAGCTCAGAGGTAGAATGCCCCTGGGTTCAATCCCCGGTACTGAAAAAAAAAGTAAAAAAGAAAGAAAGAGAGAGAGAGAGAGAGAGAGAGAGAAAGAAAAAGAAAGAAAGAAAGAAAGAAAGAAAGAAAGAAAGAAAGAAAGAAAGAAAGAGAAAGGAAGGAAGGAAGGAAGGAAGGAAGGAAGGAAGGAAGGAAGGAGAAGAGAAGAGAAGAGAAGAGAAGAGAAGAGAAGAGAAAAGAAGAGAAAAGAAAAGAAAAGAAAAGAAAAGAAAAGAAAAGAAAAGAAAAGAAAAGAAAAGAAAAGGATTTCAGATCCAGCGTCCTGGAGTCCCTTGTGCTGAGTCCTGCAGGAGAATTCTTCAGCGCCCTTAATTGTGACATTTTAACAACCCCTTCCCTTCCCCCACTTCAATACACTTGGAGCCCAGACTTGCTTTTGTGGCTTTGTTTTGCCAAAGGAAACGCAGGCATTTGTTTTTTCCTTTTTTTTTTTCTTTTAACTTAGATTTCTGTCATGTGCATATTTATAGTCCAAGGAGGCAGGAAAGAGAATAAAGACAAAGGTGGCTTTCAAGGCCAGCCGTTTGGACCTGGACAGGGAGGTGTCAGGCCTGCACAGAGCTGCCGCAGGCCCTTTGTTTGTCTCTCTGAGCATGGGCCTTTTATCTTCTGCAGGGCCCATTTAGATTTTCTTAAAGGATAAAGCATGTTATCAGGGCCTAAGAAGCAACTTGTAATTATTGTCTCTGGAGCGGACTCATGCACTATTTAAAAGCAGCACATGAAAGAGAAACTTTCGAGGTTTCTGCTGCTGAAGCTACGACACCTTGGAGCCCTGGGGAAACATATATTTTTATGCGATACCTTCTGCTTTTTCTTCCTCTTTAAAATTATAAAAGTGATACCTGCCCATTGTAAACCATTCAAACTATAGAGGTATACTAAGGAAAAGATGAAAGTCCCCCATACTAGCCGCCCCAATTCTATTTCTTGTTATTCTTTCTAGATTGTTCTAGACATGTTTGAACACATATGATTACATGTCCACAGACACATATGTATAATTAGAAGTCTTTGAAATACCAATGGGAGAATTCCAATTCAAAATACATGGAAATGAATGCGATGAAGCTCTTGGCTCACATAATTATGCTGAGCTGAAGTGCTTCGCTTCAGGAATGGCTGGATCCAGGGGTTCTGACGGGGTTGCTTCTCTTTCTCCCTCTCCTCTTTTGGCACTGCCTGGTTCTGTTTGCCTCTCTTCCTACTTCAGTCGACTTTTCTCAATGCATTGGCCCATATGTGACCCTGGTGATTGTTCCTCTTTTGGAACAAAGTCATGTCTACACCTTTCTTCCCAGAAACATAACCATAGAAACACAAGTCTATGTTCTGACGTCCAGTACCTGTCAACAGTTGCCTGACATGGCAAAGGTGAATTAAGACTGCCAATAGAATTAAGGTTGCTAATCAGCTGACTTTAAAAGAGAGGTATTATCCTGCATGACCTGGGTGGGCCCAAAGTAATCTCAGGGCTTCTTAAAAGTGAATAAGCAGGAAGAGGAGCCAGAGTCCGAGGAGAATGGGATGCTGGGCAGAGGGTCGGAGAACTATGGACTGAATATGACTCAAGTGTTTGTTACTGAACTTGAAGTCGGAGGAAGAAGCAAGAGCCATGGGATGTGGTGGCTTCTGGAGGCTGCAGGTGTCAAGGAAATGTGTTCCCCACTCTCTTTTGTTGTTACGTGTTTGTTTTGGCTCAAGGTTGATAAGGTAGGGGAGAACAGAGCAAACACTGGTGTCCTGGGGTCACTATTGGTCCCATGAAGACAGGTCTAAGAGACAAGAAGGGATGGAGGGAGGAAAGGAAGGCAGAGACTAAACTGTGATTATAAAATGTGAGCCTTAGAAGCTCCTGCCAGGCATCTTGCCAAAATTAAGCCCTTTATATTTAATGCACAGACACTACTGACAAGACTCATATGGTATCCAGTGTTGACGACAATCTGGCCAACTCCCCACCATGCCCGCCCATCACTAATGTTTCAAGCCCAGTATCAGAAACACAGTGAGTGATATTCCAGGCAGTGAGCTCAAAATCTAATTTTTTTCAATTCTTTTTTTAACCAATAAAACAATGAAAAGTGTAATAAGGCATATCGGTATATCAAAGTATACAGATGTGTTTATTTCTTTGGACTTTTCCTCATCTGGCTTCTTACGCATGCGAATCAGAAAGAGTCAAAAACCAGAAAGCTCTCATAGTTGGTCACAAAGGAGTGTATTTTCATGGCAGGCTTAAATGTTTGGGGTGGGGGGGAGCAGGTGTTGCGGTGTCTGTTTTCAGGATTGGGTACCGTATCAGCGCACAGCTTTAAAGATGCCCAGGGAGACATAGCAAGTCATGGCAGGCCATGAAAAACGGAGCCACTCTAAGAAAGCTCTGCCAACTTCACCCAGTGGAGTAGAGTAGACATCCTTTGGCTCTGGGTTCTCCAGAATTTGGCTACTGCTAGTCTCTCTTCTGGAATCCTCTGCTCTCATCTGGACAGATTGTCTCTCCATCTTTGAAGGCCCAATGCTAATGTCCCCTCCCCTCTTCCTACCCTGGGAAAAACTTCAAGGGAATGAATTATTACTGATCTTACTAAATTAGAATAATTAATACAGTTTGGAGAATGAGGCCATTTGGGGCAAGTAAGGAAGTAGAAAAATGGAGACTAGGGCCAACAAGAATGAGATCAATTAAGAACCTCAGGCTCCCAAATTAGGATTTTTTCATTTTAGCTTTTTCTTGAGCTCCTGATGAATAAGTTTCTCTTAGGATGCACGAGACATGGTGTTTTGATAACCCCTGATGTACTTGCGTTCTCGGTGCATTTAAATTGGATCATGGGGCAGGAGCCTGCCAGCCCTCTAAAGGATTCCCCCAAGACCGTCTGTGATGTATGTTTAATGTATTCGCCTTGCTACAGAGATAAATGTTGTCAGTAATTCTGAGCAGCAGGCTCGGGGTTCTTAGCTTTAGGTATTATGTGAGTCCCACAGTCCCGAGAATTATTATACATTCTATTATTTACAAAACATCGTTGAATGGATTAATGATGTGGGATTCTAGACACAGATGGTTTTGTTCAATTTTCTGGCAAATTTCCTTCCTCCATTTTTACTAGTGTCATCATTCTTTTTTCCCGTTATATAGTTAGATATAGAATGTTCCTTGAAGAGCTCATGTATTAGTGTTCAGAGTTGATGTAATCAAGTCATAAGGGTTATAATCTCACCAGTGGATAAGCCCATTGTAATGGATTTACTGGGTGGTAATCTAGGCAGGTGGCGTGTGGTGGAGAAGGTGGGTCCTTGGGGCTGTGGCCTTCAGGACTGTGCTTGCCTCCTTGCTTGTTCACTCTCTGCCTCCAGCCTCTGTGGTGTGAGAGCAGAGCCTTGCTCTCTCCCTCTCTCTGCTACCCACCACCATACCCTGAGCTCTGCAGACCCGGCCTCACATGAACTGAACCCCCAAATCTCCAAAAAACTGTGAGCAAATAAATCTTCCTTCCTCTAAGATGTGTGCTCAGTTGCATTGGATTATAACAGTGCGCATGGTCACTGAGACACCCCTCTTCTGTCTTTTCAAGTTACGCCTTTTACTTTCAACCTGAAAACCTCTATAAAATTAGGATGTATTCGACTTGGTACTAAATTCTTCACTTGAAAGCTCTTGTTCCTGCCCTTCTGGTCTCTGTCTCCTCTTTATCTGAAGGCTCCAGTGCTTCTTAAACCAAACCTCCCACCCTCCTCACTGACCTCCTCACCCTCCTTCATTAGATAATGCCTGAGACAGCTTTGAAGACAGAGGCACTTTCCTGGTGTGAAGGGCAGCATTGTTATAATTATTATCTTGAAGCCTTACCATCACCCTAATCAGCTTCTTTTCTTTTATTCTTTTCTCTCTCCAACTTGGCAGGGTAGAAGTAATGAAAACAGTCTTTCCTGAAATGGAAAAAAAATCGAAATATAGCTGAGTTCTTTCTTTTAAGTTAATGGAAATCAGGGCATGGCCTTGTGTTTTGGGCCTGAGTGGATAAACAATCAGGGAAGGCTAAGACATGGTAATGTGTATTTTGAACAATCAAGATCTTGGAAATTTTTTTTTAAATGACTCTGTTTTTATGGTCAAACCAACAGAAAATCCTTGTAGAGATTTCGGATCATTCAGAAAAACACATCGATCAAAAGACATATCTCATGTGTTTCTACCTCCCACGTGTGGTGTGCATGTGTATATGTACTACATACATTTTCATCTTTTTTTCCACACCCAAAAAATCATACAATGTGCAGGTCATGTTTTCTAGCCTACATCTTAAGTTTAATGCATGGTGAACATCTAAATTAAATTGTCTTTACATTCTTATGACCCTAAGGCCCCCTCTTACACAGATCAATCATTATTTAACCAATCCCCTACAGGCAAGCAATAAGTTGATTTCCAGTCAATAATTTGTGCAGCAATATTACTAATATAAATAGTGCTATGGTCAACATCTTTTATTCATGGTCATGATAGTTGTTGTTGTTGTTGTTTTTAATCACTACCAATTTCACTTACATGTGCAAGGGGGAGGGGGAGGGGATCTGGAGGGAAACACACAGAATGATCCCTGTGTATATAAATTTATCACTTTGAATCTCACTAATGATGTACAATTACAATGCACCAATAAAATTATAAAAAATAAGGTAACTATTTCTTCAAGAAAAATTCCTAAAGTTAGGTTTGCTAGGTCAAAGGTATGAGCACTGGTTATTTACAAAGATGTTCAATGCCAGTTGTGGCGGCACATGCCTGTCATCCCAGTACTCGGGAGGCTGAGACAGGAGGATCGCAGGTTCGAGGCCAGGTTCAGCAACTCAGCAAGACTCTCAGCAACTTAGCAAGACCCTGTCTCAAAATAAAAAAAAAATAGGGCTGGGGGTATAGCTCAGAGGTAGAATGCCCCGGGTTCAGTCTCTAGTGCCAAAGAAAAATAGAAAGGCATCAAGAAAACCGTACTAAATCATCCTGCTTATTTTGATTTTCACTAGAAAAAGACATTCCCTGACAGAGAGCCCCTTTCCAGGTCTTTGCTCATCTGGGACAACTAACACTAGGTTGGTTTTCGTTCTGGCTTGATATGCTTTGGAAATGCTGCTGTTGGATTCTTAGATGGATTCTAGCTGGGCATAGTGGTGCATGCCGGTCATTCCAGTCCTTGGGAGGCTGAGACAGGAGGATTGCAGGTTCGAGGCCATCCTCAGCAACTTAATGAGACCCCGTTTCAAAATAAAAATAAAAAGGAGCCGGGCGTGGTGGTGCATGCTTGTAATCCCAGTACTTGGGAGGCTGAGACCAGAGGATCCGGGTTCGCGGTCAGCCTCAGCTACTTAGTGAGGCCCTCCACAACTTAGTGAGACCCTGTTTCAAAATAAAGAATAAAAAATAGGGCTGGGGGTGGAGCTCAGGGGTAGAATGCCCCCGGGTTCAATCCCCAGTACCACAAAATAAATAAATAAATAAATAAATAATAAAAAGGGTTGGGAGTGTAGCTCGGAGGTAGACTATCCCTGAATTTAAACCCTAGTAACAACAACAAAACAGGCCACTAGAAACAGGAGCTCTGGTGTTATGACAAATTGGAAGGGAAGGGAAAGGGAAGGGAAGGGAAGGGAAGGGAAGGGAAGAAGGGAGGGAAGGGAAGGGAAGAAGGGAAGGAGGGAGGGAGGGAGGGAGGAAGGAAGGAAAGAAGGAAGGAAGGAAGGAAGAAAGAAAGGAAGGAAAAGGAGAGAATATTAATGTTCACTGATGGCCTATGGAGGGCCAACATTGTGTTCTCTTGACAGCCCTTTAAGATAGGTAACATCTTACTTTCATTTATCGTTAAGCAGGTGAAGCTATCAGGTAACTGGGGCACAGGAGAGTGTAAATTCCAACCCATCTGCTCAATGCCAAAAGACAGCAGCCTTCGCTCCCCTCGGGAGTCAGCAACACAGTTCAACTTCTTAGAGCCGAGTTCCCAAAGCAGGGCGGAATCTGCGACTCACTTAGCCCCACTCATCTTCCTCCAGCTCTTCTCTCTTTTTAAATATCAATTTGGAACGCTCTTGCCTTCCCAGGGTTAGAAGGCAACTTTTCTCTTACTTTACACAGGACTCATGTTTTCATTAGGATCTTGAGGCATTAAAGTATTCTTTCCTTTCACCTAAAAATTTCATATATATTCATGAAGCCTTTGAATAGGGTTGTAAATGGTTAGTCATTGGATCTGTCTTGCAAACTCTGTGTACAAAAGCAGGACCTGCTCTGGGGAGAGTTTACATCCTCATTCCAAGGGAACGTAACCTGTAGGCGTCCGAATGATTTATCTCCATGTGATGTTGACTGAATTCTTAAAGAGTTCTGAAATCACTATACCTGGATGTTTTACAAACCAAACAGAGAGTCGAGGGCTTAAAGTCACAAACCGAGGAGCCTAGCAAAGACAAGGGGGGTATAGGCTCAGGCAGACAGCCTGGGCACTGGTCTTTTTTTTTTTTTTTTGCAGTACTGGGGATGGAACCCAGAGGCATTCTACCTCCGAGCTACACCCCCAGCCCTATTTTTTTATTCTTTATTTTGAAACAGGGTCTCACTAAGTTGCAGAGGGCCTCACTAAGTAGTTGAAGCTGGCTGCGAACCCGGATCCTCCGGTCTCAGCCTCCCAAGTACTGGGATTACAAGCGTGCGCCACCACGCTTAGCTGGGCACCAGTCTTTAAGCCTCAGTTCTCCTCTCTGTAAAGTGGGATGATGCTAATGTTCTCTTAGAACATCTCTGTGATGCTCCAACAGGCTAATGTGCGCCCCAGGGTTCAGTTGGTCTACAGACCATATAACATCACTCTATCAAAACCAGATTCCAGATCAGAGGTAACGCAGGGAACCCCTGGCATCCTTTCTCACAAAATCTATCCTCCTTATCTCTGTGAGAGGCCAGGCCTGCACAGGTGGTGAATGAAAACTTTTGGGGAGACCTTTCTTCACCCACTGCTTGGCACATGAGTTTGAGCTCAGCGGGTGATCATGGAGGAAAATATATTTTAAGAAGTGGAGAAAACCATATATTAAGTGAATTTTTACTGGAAAAACATAAAAGGGGATGTAAAAACTGACTCTCCTAGTGTAGAAATCAAGGGCCTACCATCCTCTGATTTCTTTATTATAAAAAGTACCGCTGGGCGTGGTGGCGCATGCTCGTAATCCCAGTCCTTGGGAGGCTGAGGCAGGAGGATCGCAGGTTCGAGGCCAGCCTCAGCTACTTAGTGAGGCCCTCCACAACTGAGACCCTGTTTCAAAATAAAGAATAAAAAATAGGGCTGGGGGTGCAGCTTGGAGGTAGAATGCCCCTGGGTTCCATCCCCAGTACTGCAAATAAATAAATAAATAAATAAATAAATAAATAAATGAATAAATGAATAAATAAATGAATTAATGAATAAATAAAATTAAAAGTACAATGCAGAGACACTTTTAAACCTAACTTTAACCAATGACAGCAAACACACACACACACACAACTTTGCTTCTTTTAGAACCATGTCCCTACCATTTAAAAATATGATAAAAGCTTTGAATTCTTCAGAGAAATCTGCACATTCACATTGCATTTTGCAATTTCAGGGCAGCCATCTGCTGCAGATTAAGACTCCTCAAAAACATGGAGGTTACAGGACTTCCATTTATCTGAATGAGGTCAAAAGTGGGGAAGTCTACGGGCAACTCCGGGCTTCAGCTGGGTGTACCTGACCCCGAGCCAGAGAGCCCCACGACACTGGATATATTCTCTGCCCTTAAGGACTTATAATGTGGAAAGGAAGGCAAATAGGGAAATAAATAATCACAGCAAAATTGACAGTCTGCTGGAAGGAATTATTTCATGCCGCGGTTGGTGGCGGCAGGGGACATAACATCGTGAGCACAGTTCCTACTTAGGGTGATGTCGCAGGTGCAGTGGTGGTGCCAGGACGTGTCAGGATTGGGTGAGCAGGCGTCTAAGGACCATGTGATATCACTGTGTCAAAGTCCTGGTCCCAGATCACAGGAAACTCAGAGAGTCACCTGCATCCTCCTTCTCTCTATGAGAGACTGGGGGTGGGTGAAGGGGGATGTTGAATGGGATCTTTTCTGGAAACGTATCTTCATCCTTTGATGACAAGTTTAACCTCATCTGCCATGTTCTCTAAAGACTCTGGCATTCAGGCTAGGTCCTGAGATTCCCATGTCCTCGATTCCAAATGGCGGGAGAGGGGAACGGGTACACATGACCCCCGTCCACCCGTAGTCTTGGTGGAGAACTTTGCAATGTTAATATCCATGAGGAGCATATGATTTGCAGCCTAAACAACACACAGAGGTGACACTGCTCATGAGAGTGACAAGGGAATGGGCCATCGTTTGGGGAACGCTGGTCTAGGAAGCCATTAAGAGGACTACCAGCCAGTCATTGAAATCAGTGGGCAGCCTTCCTCCGATGCTGAGGCGCGAGTCAAGTGGCATTAAGTGCTGGGGAAGGGGGCGCCAGGGTGACTAGGAGTCCACTCACATCTTCAAGGGTCTCTCCGTGTGACCCCCAGATGGCCATGGGCACCATGTGACAAATTCTGTAAGAAATCAAAATGTGACAAACCCGCCAGACCAGAGCTGTGTGGGTTGACTAGAGGAAATCAGGAAACTCTCTCCGGGGAAGTTGAGATATAGGGCCTTGAAGGACGGGTAAAATGTCAGAAGGCAGGAATGTGGGTCAAGGCAGCGCAGGACGGCAGGACAGCTCGGGGAGAGGAACAGAGAATAATTCGGGGAAAAGAGATCACCAGGCGCTACGAGCAAAGCGATGTGTGGATTCCGTGGGAATTCCGTGGATTCCTGTAGCAGGTTGACATCCATGGTCCCCAGGTGCGTGTCCCCATGAGGAGGAGCCTTAGGGACGCATCTCTGCTTCCGACTCACCAACCTCAAATCCTCCCTTTTCTTTCCATAAAGAAAAATCCAGAAAACCCTGCTCTGTGATTCCCAGTGGAAACGTTCAGGGAGTGATCCGATGAGTAGCCCCGTAGATTTGCAGTAAAGGGACGCCCGTCCTAGAGAAGGACCCTAGAGCGTGGTGGTGCTGATTTGTCAGAGCCCCAGCAGCAATGCAGACAGAGACCCCCTCTCCATCGGCACGGGGAATCCAAATAAAACCACCCGTGGAACTATCAAGAGGTTTTGCAGGAGCAAAAATGGCTTTCGCCCCTTTAAGTGGAAACGTATTCTAGAAAGGTGGCTTCCGCCATAGCCAGGTGCATGCGCCTCCTTGTCCCCTCCCCTGCTGTTGGAGCCCCCACGGGTGATAACTGTCCTTTGCATGACGTTATCCCGCTACTTCGCGATCAGGGGCCCCCGTGTGTGGCGCCTGTGACTCCTTCCATGTCGGTTTTTTAAAAGTCGGTCTGGCTCCATGTGGCACTTTATCCCCCCAGGACCCGCAGAGTTATAGCCTACTTCACGGGTCTTTGTCTTGAGTTGCAGCCCAGAACAGAGGGTTCCAGGGAGAACTTTATGATATTAAATAATGCAAAGAGGAACGAAGCGCTCTTCTCAGTGGGTCAGAAGTCCCTGCTGGTCCCTAGCTCCTCACTCCTTCCCCACATGCTAGCCGCCGAGTCCAAGGAAACTCCCACTTGCAAGGTAACTACAGGACAGAAACGCCAGAAACTAACTCTCTCTCTCTCTCTCTCTCTCTCTCTCTCTCTTCTCTTTTCTCTCTTCTCTCTTCTCCTCCTCCTTCTTCTCTTCCTCCTCCTCCTCCTCTTTTTCCTCCTTCCTTCCTTCCTTCCTTCCTTCCTTCCTTCCTTTCCTCCTCCTCCTCCTCCTCCTCCTCCTCCTCCTCCTCCTCCTTCTTCTTCTTCTTCTTCTTTTCTTTCTTCTCCCTCTCTCTTCTCTTTCTCCTTCCTCTTCCTCCTCCTCCTCCTCTTCTTCTTCTTCTCCTTCTCCTTACTCTTCCTCCTCCTCCTTTCCTTCTCCTTTCTCTCTCTCTCTCTCTCTCTTTCTCTCTCTCTCTCTCTCTCTCTCTCTCTCTCTC
>PVJS01029882.1:0-24471 GCA_004027185.1 Glis glis
GGCTACACCCCCAGTCCTATTTTTTATTCTTTATTTTGAAACAGGGTCTCACTAAGTTGTGGAGGGCCTCACTAAGTAGCTGAGGCTGGCCATGAACCTGCAATCTGGGGTGTGCTGGAATAAAATAAAGATACATGAAGGGATTCAAATTTGTCACTGCATCTTTTGGTTTATTTGATTAAAGAAGGTGCATTTCTGGAGGGGGGCACTGAGTATTTTAAGAAGAGGCAGTACACCAAATAAATTTGGGTATCTATGGACTCCAGAGCTTGCTTTGAATGTTAGAAAAAAATAGCAAGGAGGCTAGCTTGGTTGGAAATGGTGGTCAAGGAAGGTGGCAGGAAGATGAGATCAGAGCAGGTTGGTGGGGGGTGTAATGAATGGGGTAGATTGTAGACTTCTTTTTTTTATTGAGAATTAAACCCAGGGACATTCTACGTCTGAGATATACTCCCAGTCCTTTATTTTTTTTTATTTTGAGACAGGGTCTCACTAAGTTGCTGAGGGTCTCGCTAAATTGATGAAGCTGGCCTCAAAGCTGTGATCCTCCTGTGCAAATACTGGGATTACAGCCACACCCCACTGTACCTAGTAGATTATACACTCTTACAGACCATAGGTAAGGACTTTAGCTTTTACTCTGAATAAGAAGCCAGCCAGTGGAATGGTTTGAACACACTTGAACTGATTTACATTTTGTAAAGAATTACTCTGGCCAGGTGTAGTGACACATGACTGTAATTCCAGTACTTGGGAGGATGAGACAGGAGAATTGCAGGTTTGAGGCCAGCCTGGGAAACTTAGACAAACCCTGTTTCAAAATAAAAGATAAAATAGGGTTGGGAATGTAGCTTAGAGATAGAACATCCCTGGGTTCAATAACTAGTACTACACACACACACTAAAGGAATCACTCTGACTGTTCTACTGAGAATTAATTGAAGTGGGGTAATTATGAGAGCAAGGAGACCCATAAAAGTGGTTTGCACCAAAGTAGCTGCAGAGAAGGTGCTAAGAAGTTGTGAAATTCAGAGTATATTTTGTAGACAGACATGATTGTATGTGCTGATGGATTGGATATGAAGTGAGAAAAAGGAGAGGTCAGGATGATTCCAATGTTTTTGGCCTCATGGGCTGTTGTGAAGATGAATTAATTAATCCATACAAAACATTTGGAACAGTGCCTGAAAAGTGCTTAGTGAGGGTCAGCTATTCTTATGGTGCTATTAGACAAGTCATGGTGTAGGGCCGGAGTTTGCTTCGTATTTGCTGCTCATAGTTATTTTCCAAATAATCAGGCGATAGCTTGTGGACTGTGACATTGATTAGGTATCTTTATCTCAGGTTTCTTCCTATCCTTTCAGGCAGCATTGTGGCGTACAAGGAGCCTCTTTATTTGTAAGATGGGGATAAAAATCTTTATCTCATAGGACTATTGTAAAATACAAGAGGACACATTTGAATGATTTATAGATTGCTATAGTTTGGATCTTGAATGTCGCCAAAGGCCCATGTGTTAAAAGGCTTAGTCCTCAGCCTGTGGTGCTACTGGGAGGTGGTGGAAGCTCTGAGAGGTAGGGCCTAGTGGAATGTCTTCTGGTCATAGGAATGGGATAGTGGGATCCAGGTCTCTTCCTCTTTCTCTGTTTCACAACCTGGTCATGAGGTGAATGGCTTTTCTCTATCACCCTCCCCACCAAAATAAGCCTTTCCTCTTTATAAGTTGATTACCTCAGGTATTTTGTTACAGTAATGGAATGCTGACTAACATAAGATGCTCAGTAAATTCTGTTCCTGTGTAACTTCTAGACCCAAAGTATGGTCTGTATCCAGAAGCACCTGTATCACCTGGGAACTTTGTTAGGAATTAAATTTTGGCCCCATAACAGAGCTACTAAATCAGAATCTGTGTTTTAACTGAATCCCTAGATGATTCTGTGTATATTAACACGTGAGAAGCGCTGCTCTAGAGTTTCAAGGCCATCTAGTTTGACAACCTTTTCAGGTTACACATGCAGAAAGGCTGAGAGTGAGAGACTTACTTGATTTGAAACATGAAGTTAAGCCAGGTGCAGTGGTACACACCTTCAGTCTCAGTATTTGGGAGGCTGAGACAGGAGGATGGCAGGTTGGAGGCCAGCCTCAGCAATTTAGTGAGACTCTCAGCATCCTAGTGAGACCCTTGTTTCAAAATAAAACATAAAAAGGGCTGGGGGTGTAGCTCAGGGTTGGAATGCCCCTGGGTTCAATCTCCAGTACCACAATGAATGAATGAATGAATGAATGAATGCTCTTGGGTTCAATATCCAGTAACATAAATAAATAAATACACAAGATCTTTCTACTGCACCAGAGTCTCAAGACTGTCTGTAACCTAGCTGCTCTGGGCAGCATAAGATGGAGAGAAAACAGAGGGTTCCCCCTCTGTATCTTCAGGGAAAAATTAAGAAGTACATAGGGTTTTTTTTTTAATCTCACAGATTATATCAGAAGGCCAGGAATTACACACGTGTGTTTATTCATATTTAATAAACACTTGCAAGCTACTTACTATGTCACAATAATTATTCTAATCTTGTTATACATATTACCATTATTTTGTATATAAACTCCTGTAATCCTCAGAATAATCCTATGAGGAAGAGATTTTTATTGCCTCCATTTTACAAATGAAGACACTGAAATACAGAGTAATTGAGTAACTTGCCCAAGGTCACACAGCTAGTAAGGGCCAGATCTGTGATTACAACTCAGGCAGTTCTCTCCTTCTAGGCTTGAGTCCACAGTGCCAGTCTGGAGGCCACATTCTGGTCTCAGCTCTTATTGAGGAACAGATATGGAATTAATTTAGGTCCATTACAAAGTCACCTCAGTGCCTATTCGACCCTTTTCCACCAAAGACTTTTTAGCCCCTCTTTGGAGACCCCACTCTAAACTCCTGGTATACAACTTCTGCCCAGACCAGGTGGCTTCCCTCAGAGTCAGATCATGGCACATTGCTTGGTCCCTTCCCCCACATCATGACTCAGGTTTGCTTTTCTCTACCATAATGCTTCTTGCTCCTCTGTGTCTTTTGAGTGCTCCTTCCCAATCCATTGAAGAGCATTTAAGGTTCCTGACCATATACTCTCTCTCATTTTACTCCTTCTTCCTGCCCTCCCTGCACTGCCCTTCCAGCCTGTAACGTATGGTTTGGCCCTTCATTTAATACTGTGTGCTGTCCTCTCAGTCCAATTTGTCCTATCTCCCCAACTCCCCTACAAGTTCTTCAAGGTGGGGGGACAACATTCCAGCATTTCACCACTTCTGCCTGTGAGATCATAGACTCTAAACTACCCAAGAGTCATTGCTGGAAGGGCCCTTAGAGACTATGCAGTCCACCCTCCTCCTTGTCCAGAGGAGACCTGGAGCACGCAGAAAGTGAGGAGTATGCTGAAAGTCAGAGCAAAATCCAGAATCCAGTTTCCCTTCATTTTTAGAAGTCTTTCCCAGGCTTCATGTCTCAGCTCCTCTCCCTGGTAAAATCCCGCCTACCCTCCTGAAGCCAGGAGTATTAAACAAATAAGGCAGAGTCAGAGCTGGAAAGTGGCTTTTCCTGTCTGAAAATTTTGCTTTTCCAACACGAATTTTCCCTGTCAAACTCCAGCCCAGCTAACTCAGGCATAGAACTTTTAAGAGCTGAGTGGCATTCAGCTGCCTCCAAACACTTGAGCCTCTCTCTGTTCCCACAGACCGGGCTGGACCCAACTCCCTGGCCCTCTGCCCTCTCGCCCCCGCTCCAGTCCCAGTGGTGTGGCAACTCCTACCGTCCCAGTGTCTTCGTCACTGTTTACCCCCCAGACTCAGAGTCCCTCTCCAGAGAGGGGCAGGGTTTCTTTGCATAGCCACGCCTAGACACAGCGAGTAGTCCAATAGCTGTCCCGGGAGACTCAGGGGGCGGGGGAAGTGGGCGTGACGTGAAAGGAACAGAGGGTGAATTTGATCTGTTGTTACTACACGTGGATGTGAAATGAGTGGAGCGAGTGCAGTCTGCTGGCTGGGGTCTGAAGGACTGGGGCTAGGCGGCATGTTCGGTCTGTGCTGAGGTGCATTTGCCTGGGAGTCCCGGGGTCGTGGTAAGAGACATCCACCCTGCGTTACAGAGTAAGTGTGGGAACACCCCCTGGTGTGGCGAGGCGGCTAGGACCCTTGGCGCCCAGCGGTAGAATTACAGGATCAGGTCAGGATTTCCCCGCTAGAGTGTTGCAAAGTAAGAATGGATGGGAAGGCATCCGTGGCCATCTGTCTGTCCATCCATTTGTGTCCGGGGAGCGCTATCTGGGGTGCTAGGAACCTAGGCTGATATTCTTAGAGCCTTGGCGAGCCGTTCTCGTCTGTGTAAACTCTTAATGGACTCTGATGGCCACTGGGAACATGCCCTGACTTGTCCAACTACCTTGAGCATCTGGGGTTGGGAGATAAGGAAGAGAAGGAAGCTGGGAGTTAGCGGAGGGGAGGAGGGGGTGGATCAGACAAGTGGAGCATCCCTAGGGAAGCTCAACTGCTGGCCCACCCACGTGGTCCCCAGGCAAGTCAGGGCTTGTATGAAGAGCTGGCTGGCTCTATACGGGGGCTTTCAGTCCACCCCCTCACCGCCCCGGCTGTATTTCACTTGATCCCTCACTCCTGGAAGCTGAGCCCAGGGCAGTGATATTTTGATCCTGCCTCACCCCAAACACTGGCCAAGGCCCAGGCAGCTGTGAGATCTGGGGGGACAAGAAGAGACCCGCCAAAGACTAGGCTGGGAAAACAGAGACTGAAGGGTCTGGTTTGGACAGGTGTTGGCAGCATTGGCCAATGTCATGCAGGGTGAGTATCTCTCCTAGATAACTCTCTGATCCTTCCTTCATGCCAGCATCCCTTCAATTCAACTTAACAGACTTACTGAGCACCTACTCTGTGCCAAGTGTTAGACAGTGAGATGCCCAAGATATGAGCTGTGTTCACTGGAGCCTGAAAGGCTCATCATGGATATAAGAACACAAGCAAATATAATACAACATAGGCCTTTAGGTGCAAAGTGCTCTGAGGTTATCAAGGAAGGATCATATGGACTCGAGACAGAGAAGATCTGAAAAGGCTTTTTGATTTTTTTTTTGTGTGTGTGTGTGTCTGTCAGTCTGTCTGTGGTACTGGGGATTGAACCCAGAGATGTTCTACCTCTGAACTACACCACCAGAAACAGGGTCTCACTAAGTTGCAGAGGGCCATGCTAACTTGCTGAGGCTGGCCGTGCACCTGCAGTCCTCCTGTCTCAGCCTCCCAAGTACTGGGATTACAGACATGCGCCACCATGCCTTGCTTTTTTTTTAAAATAATAACAACTTTTAGCACTCTAAAACCAAACTGGGTTCTGATCCCATCTCTACCATTTATTAACTTGTGTGACCTTGGAGAAATAGAATTACTTCCCCCTCTCTGAGCTTCAGTTAACTCTAGGCTAAAGTGGAGATAATAATAGCACCTACCTCATCAGGTTGTTGTGAGGATTAAATGAGATAATCCATGTAAAATATTTGCACACGCTTAGCATAGGGCCTGGCCCAAAATAAGCACTCAATAAATGTTAACTATTATTATTTAAGACAGACCATGGAGTGCAGATAGGGTTTCAACAGGTGGAGATGGGAGAGAAGGCAATTTAATCAGAGAAAACAATGGGAACAACTGCTTCTAGACAAGGAAGCTCAGAGCCCATGAAAAGAACACCAGCTGAGCTGGATTTTAGAATACAATTCTGCGGAAAAGTGGAAGTTAAAGTTGTCATGTTAGATCGGTGGTAAACCACAAAAGACTTTGGATGCTTGAGTTTCGATTTGATTGGGGCAGATAGTGGATAGCCATTGAGAGGTTCTGAACTAAAGAAAAAGTCAGATCTGTACTTAAGGAAGAATAATCTGGCACATAAACATGAGTCAGTTGGGTTGGAATAGGAAAACACAAGAGGTGGACAAACTAGATTCAGAGAGGGGACAAGGCCCTGGAGGTCAGGTGGTGGTGGTGGGAATAGACAAGAGGCAATGCATTTAACAAGACATCACAAAGGTCAAATCTCCAGAAATTTGAAGCTGATAAAGTATACAGGCTTAAGAAAGGAGGAATGAGAGATTCAGAATATCTTGCAGTTGGTTTAGACCTTCCTTAAAATGTTGCGCATTCATATCCTCTTCTAAGGATGATGCCATAGAAGGATACCTACCTTCTTTTTTTTTTCTTTTTGCGGTGTGTGTGTGTGTGTGGTACTGAGGATTGAACTCAGGACCATTCTATCTCTGAGCTCTACCCCTAGCCCTTTTTATTTTTTATTTTGGAACAGGGTCTCCCTATGTTGCTGAGAGTCTCACTACATTGCTGAGGCTGGCCTAGAACCCACGATCCTCCTGTCTCAGCCTCTCAAGTACTGGGGTTATAGGCATGTGCCATCATGCCTGGCTGAAAGAATACCTACCTTCTGAGTTAGACACATATATTATCAAGTCCTAGGTCTGCTACTTACCTGCTGTTTGGTATCCTAAGCAGGTTATGACCCCATCATTCCTAATCAGAATCATTATTTCCATATGGCATTTAGAAATATGTAGGTGTGGTGTGTTTTTTATACACAAAGACTGAGGTGCTACTGCATGTAGTGCTAGCTAGTTTGATACAACACATGGTTGTTTCTCCCACCCACCTGCAATATTCATAGTAAGCCCAGTGAACAATAACTGAACTTCTCCAAGCCTCCAATTTCCTAAAAAGAAAATCCTTAGAAATGATCTAGCACAGTGTTTGACACATAGTAGACTTTCCTGAATCATAATTTTCTTTTACCCCAGTTGACGATCTTAAAACATCTGAGCTAGTCTCTGCCTGAACACTTCTAGAGGGAAGGTCTTTACTGCTCTCTGAAAGAGTCCATTCCCTTCAGGAAAAGCCTTAATTGTTAAAAGGTCTCCCTTTTGTTACATTGAACTTAGTTCACCTTTGACTTGAACACAGATGTCCTGGTTATTCTCTCTGGGGCCACACAGAGCAGGTTGCTCTTTTTCTTCCATGATAGTCAAAAATGTAAAGTCCAGCTAGACACAATGGTGCATGCCTGTAATCCCAGTACTTGAGAGGCTGAGACTGGAGGATCACAGGTTCGAGGCCAGCCTACCCAACTTGGTGAGACCCTCGGAAACTAGTGAGAATCTGTTTTAAAATAAAAAGGGCTGGGGTTATAGCTTGGAGGTAGAATGTCCTTGGGTTCATTTCCCAGTACCAAAAATATCTGAAGACCAGACACCAGATTTCCTACATCTTCTCTTCCTAGGTCACACAGCTCAGTTAGTTCCATTTCTCATATGGCATGGTGTCAAGTGAAATATAAGTTTGAGGTTTTGAACTAAATAATTGGGGTGGTAACACCTTCACAAGGTTGGGGAGCACTGAAAAAAGAACATGATGAGTGAAGGTGACAACTGTCTTTATAATATTTTGTTTCTCTCCACTCCATAATTCCACTGACTCTTCACCCCAAATAGGGAAGGCCCCAAGAAAATGAACCTTGCCAGAGATCACTTAGGTGTAGTATATGTCCGAGTCCAAATTGGAAAACACATACTTTTTTTTACTTCAAGTTCAGTTTTTTTTTTCATTGTCCACAGATATTGGAATTTAAGGTGATAGCTAGGCAATTGGGTCAACACTGGTACTAGAGAAGCAGACAAGAGGGGCATCTATCCCCCCTCCAATCTAAAGGATCTATCCCCCCGTCCAATTTCCTTAAATCAGTTGTTCCTTTGAAAGTTCCATTGAGAGAAACTATTTAAGAGCTGGACATGATGGTGCACACCTGTATTCCCAGTACTTGGGAGGCTGACACAGGAGGGTTGCAGGTTGGAGGCCAGCGTCCGTAACTTAGTGAGGCCCTCAGCAACTTAGAGAGACCCTGCTTCAAAATGAACTACATAATGATGTGAGATTACAATGCACCAATAAAAGTATTTAATACATAAATTAATTTAAAAATAGGACTGGGGGTGTAGCTCTGAGGTAGAATGCCCCTGGGCTCAATCTCCAGTACCATAAACAATACATAATGCATACATACAATAAAGGACTAGGGATTAGTTCAGAGGTAAAATGCTCCTGGATTCAATACCAAGTACCAGAAACAGAGAGAAACTATTTAAGGGCACAGAGTCCCTAGTCTCAGGAAAGGGCCTAAGAACCTATGGTAGGCCGCACAAATCTCCTTTACATGTCTTTCTAAATATTAATTTATTTTATGCTTTTATTGGTAATCTGTAATTACACATCATAGTGGGATTCAAAGTGATCCAAACGTATATACATGTAGGACTTGGTGTGGATGTCTTCTTGACCTGCTCCACAGAATGACTTCTGCAGAGAGTGACGTGACTTTTGGAATCATTCCTGAGACCTAAATCTCACTCAAGTTTGAAGCAGAAGCTGTTTTTCTTTACTTGCTTTCTAAAGACTGGCTATGTCCATGTATTCCCCCCTGGGAGCTTAAAAGGAAGGGTACAGGTCAGTTTCACTGTCATTCTATAAAATGGAAAAACCATTATTATTCTGTGCTCTTGGAAGATATGAGGATGGCTATGCAGCCTGTTCCCCACCAGACATGATCTCCTGCAGGTGGATAACACGCTTTATTTACCTTTGGTTTTCTTTCTTGTTACTAAGTTACTAAGACCTCATAGAATGCCTAGTATAGAATAGATGGCACTTACCATGTGATTTTTGAGTGACCAGAAATCCACCCTGGAGTGCTTAGAGTCATTATGTCCCTCATGTACCCAAAACAGATTTCATGCCATTGTCAAAAATAAAGGAATTGCCATGTAATGTACAATGGAATCAAACAGTAAAATGTCATTACTTCCAGGAGGTTGTTAGTCACCATCATGGATAAGCCAAAGAGTGTGGGCAGTACTACTTCTCTTCCATGAACAACCTCTCCCTGACCCAGTCCAACCTTTGGATTTGTTCCTGTTGAGGATAAAATGAGCCAATATTGGGTTGTGAGAGTGAGAAAAAAGAAGCTGGAACCTTGGTAACATAGTCACTGAGTAATCATTCCTGAAGCTGGGCCCACTTCTCTCTGTGTATGGGTTATAGACAAAACACTGGGCCCTGAATATGGAGACTTGGATTTTAGTCCCAGTTCTGCCACTGACCAACTATATGACTTTGGGAAAACTCTACTCCAAGCCTCAGTTTCCCCATCTGGATCATAACAGAATAGGGTTAGGTTATATCAAAGAATCCTTTTAGAATTCCATGACTGTATGTTTCCAATTATTTGATAGTTTGAAATGTTAACCAGCTGCCAAAGAGAAAAAAAATAAGCCATAGTGAAATGCACTATCTTGTGAGTACTGAGGTGCCTGTTACTAAAGGAGTTCAAGTAAAGGTGGATGGGATTCCTCTACTGAATGACAAGCAGTTGGGACTAAAATGAATTTTAACTCCCTTTTGAGTCTAGATTGTCAGAGACTGAAAATTATTTCACAGAATGTGCATTTACAGATGAGACCATAAGCTGCTTTTTATCAGTTTCACCTTACCTCCACAGCCCCACCAATGTCCTGTATCTTTCTTCCTTTTCTTAGACTTATTTTTTAAAGGACAAGAAATATTTTGGCAGAAGTATCTCATCCTGTAGAGATAGGCCTTCTTCTAGGAGCTGATTCTCCCAGTCTTGTTGTAAGGATGTTGCCCTGGGTCGTGCTTACAAATACCTGATGGGTTGCTTCCCTCCTCCTCTAGGATATTTCATTCCCTGGTGGATGAGGAAGGGATAGAATACTTGATAGAATTTGGATTGCTATGGGAAAAAGGGACGGTTCTTATTGATGTATTCTGAGAGATACAACTATTCTAGATTGCTTGGTAAATTGGATGGGGTGGAGACAATGTGGGGCAAGACCAAAAACATTAATAGAAATCAGAAATTAGAACACTTGAATGAGTTCTATCCAATTCCCAGCTGAGCAAAGAAATCATACCATGAATTAAATTCCCAGTCAAGACAACTCAGCCAAAAGCCTCCTTGGGAAGTCTGTGGATCTCCACTCCCAATACTGCTGGTGGGGTAACTAATTTTTGATGATACCATAATTTTGTGGGGTACTGTGGTGGTCAGTACACAAATAAGTGACTCACTTTGGCTAGGATGACAGTAGAACAAAGCTGAGGCTTTGGGTATTGGCTGAAGGTAGGTCTGGCCTGTGGCTTGTCTCCAGTGTCCTTTTCTCCCCAGCTCTGGGTGAGATGACGACAATAATCATAGCTACTCCTCATATGTGGAGCACAATCTGGAGTTTTCATAGCACTTTCACACACATCATCTCATTTTTCCCTTAAACATCATCCAGGGTAGTTTCTGTCTCTCTGTTCCCACTTCAGAAGATTGTTTCGGCAGTCTTTTCTTTTTTTGAGTATAAAAATGTAATGTATCTTTATACTTTTATTTGATGCACTGTCAGCAGTCTTTAAAAGGATATTTCCCCTTATAATCAGCCCAAAATTTACTTGTCTTAATTTCATTCCATTTATTTTATTAATTATATCTCTATAGTTTTGGCTACACCATCCTTTTTTGTCCTCCTTTTTTACAAATCTTTTTCAGCAATTGCTGGACTCTAACCAAATATTTATAGTTTTTTGCTTTTTCTCCTTACTTTACTGTCTTCTAAGCTGCATTTGTCTTTTAAGGTTTGTGCTTATTTTGCAGTGTGTGTGTGTGTGTGTGTGTGTGTGTGTGTGTGTGTGTGTATGCGTGCGTGTGTGTATTTTGAAAGAGAAGGAATTTGACTCATATGGTTAGCATTTGACTTTGGCTGAGTGGAAGTGGCCCCGTTCAACTGGTTATTACTTCTATCTGTACAGTGACACTGCTTTTAATAAGATTTTTCTCTTGTTTTCCACCCTAGCTGGGGCATTACCTCTTACTTTGTGCACTTCATTAAAAGACAAAGTAAACAGGTGAGGCTTCTTTGATTTTGCACAGCTCCCTTCATTGTCCTTTGTTGACGTACCAATTCTGATTTTGCCAGACCAGATGTTGCTATCACTAACAGTTAAAATCCTTCAGACACTTTGGAAATGGAGAGACAAGCCTGTCAGAAACTGTGGTAACCACCTGTGGCTTCGGAATTATTTCCATTCCAGACACATATTTGAGCATACTTGAACATAAAAATACAATTTGCTTTTATCACACACACACACCCACAAAATAAGTCAAAATAACACATCTCCAGCCCTGACTTTCCTTCACACCCTTATCCTGACAGCTGACATATTGCTTACCCCTTACTTCTTAAAACTCTGCCCTGTACAACCCTATGCAGGTTCTGTTCTGGCTTCCCTGGCTTCCTTCTCTTGTTGTTGGTGGATGTTATTCCTCTTCTAGCTTCAAATATGGGCATCCCTCAATGTTTTCTTCTTGGCATTCTTTACACATTTAAGTCTCTGCCATGATTTACCTAGGTCAATGGTTCTCAACCCCCAGAGATTTTGATTTAGTCTTGGGCATAGGTATTTTTAGCCCTTCAGCCGATTCCAATATGAAGCCATGTACAAGAGCTGCTATTCTGGTCTTTTTATGCACTTGACTTGTTTCCAACTCCAACCTATATTCTACACATTTCAGTTGGCTGCTGGGCATGGCCATTCAAATGTTCCTCTGTCCCTTCCAACTCTTCACACTTCAAATGATTTAAAAAGAGTGTATTGTTTTATTTTTTATCTAGCTACTCCCCTTTGACACTTTTTTTTCTTTAGGTACTGGGGACTGAATCCAGGGGCATTCTACCTCCAAGCTACACCCCCAGCCCTTTTTATTTTGTGTTTTGAAAAAGGGTGTCCATAAGTTGCTGAGGCTGGCCTCAAACCTGTGATCCTCCTGTCTCAACTTCCCAAGTACTGGAATCACAGGTATGTGCCACCATGCCTGGCTCCTTTCACACTATTTATCGCCCTGAAATCTCCTGGTTTCCCACCTAAGAATTCTCAGAATCTTCTCTGTCTGATATCTTTCTCTTAGCCCATATTTTGTTGTACCAATAACTACCTTCCTTTCTACTTCTATTGCTACTTCCCTTGTCCTGGCCCTCTCTCCTAAGGCTCAGGCAGTAACTCTGTCAAACCATTATTTAAAGCACAATAAGATCAATATTCAGAAAATGCTTTCTTTTTCTGGTACTGGGAAAAGAACCCAAGAACATTCTACCTCCAAGCTACACCCCCAGCTATTTTGTATTTTGAAACAGAATCTCGCTAATTTGCCAAGGGTTTCACTATGTTGCTGAAGCTGGCCTTTAACCTGTGATACTTTTGTCTTAGCCTCCCAAGTACTGGAATTACAGGCATGTGCCACCATGCCCAGCTCAGAAAATGCTTTTTAGCCCACCTAAAATATGACTGAAGAAAAAATTTCAGTGAAGGCTGAAAGAACCTCTATTCCCTATTTTAGTTTAATGTAGTAGTAAACTATGCTTGGAAAGCATGCCACATTCATAGACCCCAAATTAAGTTCTGACTTTGTCTCATACTAACTAGATAAACTTAAGGTAATACTTTTACTCTGAACCTCAGTTATTTCCTTTTTTTAATATCTGTTAATTGGTGATAATAATCCTTACCTTCCTCCTAGGGCTATTGTGAAGGCCTGTTGAGCTAACGGATGTGAAATACCTTACAAACTGTGAAGTTTTTCACTCAGGAACATAGCGAGATCCTGCTACAAGATATAAAAATAAAAAGGCAGCCAGGCGTGGTGGCGCACCCTTGTAATCCCAGTACTTGGGAGGCTGAGACAGGAGCATCACAGGTTTGCAGCCAGCCTCAGCTACTTAGTGAGGCCCTCCACAACTTAGTGAGACCCTGTTTCAAAATAAAGAATAAAAAATAGTGCTGGGGGTGTAGCTCGGAGATAGAATGGATTCAATCCCCAGTATTGCAAACAATAAAAAAATAAAAAGGTCTGGGGGTGTAGCTCAGAGGTAGAATGTCCCTGAGTTCAATCCCCAGTTCCACACACAAAAAAGAATAAGCAAAAGATTTAATATGTCTGAAAGATATTTGATATGTCAGAAGGTCATATCTCTGTGGAGAATAATAAAACAGGAAAGGGGGATAGGAGTATGTTGGGAAGTTGCAATTTTAAAAGAGTGACCAGAGAAGCCGTACTAAGATGGTAGAAGGAAAAAGGTCTGAAGAGGATGAGGGAGCTGATCATGTGAATATATGGGGAAGAATATTCTTGGCTTGAGCAGGTATAAAGGCCCTAAGGTGAGAACATTCCTGGTTAACTGAAGAATAGCAAGGTGGCCAGCATGTCTGGTGTGAAGAGAATAAGGAGGAATAGTAGTAGAATACGGGACCGAAGAGATAATTGGGGAAGCTGAGGTAGGCAGATCATCCAAGGCCTCATAATTCATTGGAAGGACTTTAGTTTTTTATTATGAGTGAAAGGGGTATTTACCAATGGATTTTAGGCTAGAAATGACATGTTTTTTTTTAATTTTGTACTGGGGATTGAAACCAGGGGCATTCTATCTCCAAGCTACACCCCTAGCACTTTTTTCTTTTTGGAAACAGGCTCTCGCTAAATTGCTGAGGCTGGCCTCACACCTGTAACCCCCTGTCTCATCCTCCAACATACTGGGATTACAGGCATGCACCACCATTCCCAGCTTTAACATGTTTTAAAGTAACACCCAACCTGCATCTCCTTTATTTACCTTTACCTCTCAATCTCCCTAGACAAAAAAAAAAAGGTAGGATTCAGGTTAATCCTTCACTACATTCCTTCTGAATGTAGAGGAACAGAGAAACCTTTTTCTGGCTGCACATTATATTCAGCAAAACAGACAAGGTCAGAGCAAAGGGGGCCCTTAGAACAGTGATATTTTCAACTTTGGCTGCACATGAGAATCACCTAGTGAGCTATACAAATCCCATATATCCCTGACTAATTATAACAGAATCTCAGTGGTGAGACCCAAGTATCAGTACATTTTGGAGCTCCCAAAGAGTAGCCAAGAGTGAGAACCACCAGTCTAAGAGATTGATCAAAGAGCTCCTTTATGGTACAAACAGGGATCTTGAGTCTGGCGTTGGGCAGGTATGAGCTCATGGCGGGGCTGGGCCTGGGATCATTCACCCTACTGAATTAAAACAAGAAACGCAAAATCCACAAATAGTGGGGCAGGTAAGATGTTTGATAGTTTGGAAGTAGATTATGAGCAAGGGAAAGTTGGGATAGGAGTGGCTCTGGGCTAGGTCAAGAAAGCGAAAGCTAAGAGCCAGCAACAAACGGTAAAGCAGCATCTGGTTGTAGGTTAAACATCTGGAAATCTTGAGGGCACTGTACTGATTAGAAGCTTGATTTCCAAGGAAAGGAGTATTCTCAAGGCCAGGCTGAGCAACTGCCTTGATTTTGCCAATTCTGTGCATGTGGGTGGATGAGTGGGCTCACGAGAGAGGAATGGGCAGGGCATGGACCAGCTGCTGTCTTCCTCACCCTTTTTAATCCCAGACCTCCTGCACTGTCCAGGCAAAGCAAATATCCTGAAGTCCTGAGTTCTTAATTTAGACATGTCGTCCTATCCTGCCTACCCATCCTAGATAGAGAGAGCATGTTTCACCCCAGAGGCATGTGTGCAAGTTGAGAAGAGCAGCAGCCGCAGGCTGTCGCCAGAGGCAGCTGCACCCCCAGCAGCCTGAGAACTTCTCATCCAGCAGAAACTTGGCCAACAGCAATTATTCAGGGCACAATGAGCTAATGTGGGGATTATCATTAATGTCAACCTCATTGCTTCTCCTCTTCCCTGTCTGCCTGCATTCTTACTCTTCTAGGTTATGTTTTGGAAATGAAGACAGGGGGAATGGGTGGGGAGAGCATCTACATGACAGAGACAGGCCAAATAAAGAGACACATAAAGAGAGTCATGTTGCTACTTGTCAACCTTTCTGGTTAAAATATATATATTTATAATATATAAAAATATTTTATATATTATATATTATATGTATTTAATATATAAATATATATTTAATATATATAGTTTAAAATATATATTGGTTAAATTCAATATATGTTTATATGTAGAAATTATATATTTACCTATAAATATATATAAATATTTTACATATATATGTATGTATATAATCATACACCAGTTAAGTTTGGATGAAATAAATTAGAATTGGAGGCACATGTAAGAATATCCATACTAGATTTAAATTTTTTGTATTTTAGATCTAACTGGGGTGATGTCTATTGGAATCATATGGGTTAGTTCACAGTATTAAAGGAAAAAGCTGAAGAACCATCTTTCTTTAAAAAGTAAGATATAAACTGTATGCAGTGGTGCACACCTGTAATCCCAGTACTTGGGAGGCTAAAACAGGAGGATTGCAGGTTGAGGCCAGCCTCAGCAACTTGGCAAAACTCTGTTTCAAAATAAAAAATAACAAGGGCTGGGAGTGTAGCTCGGAGGTAGAACACCCCTGAGTTCAATCGCTAGTACCACAAAAACTTGAGATATAATTCAATATCATAAAATTCACACTTTTAAAGTATATAATTCATTAGTCTTTAGTATATTCACAAGGTCTTATAACCATTATCACTATCTGATTCTAGAACATTTTGGCCATCCCCAAAAGAAACTCATACCCCATAAAGCAGTCATTCCTCCTCCCTCCAGTCCCTGGCAAACATTAAATCTATATCCTATCACTATGGATTTCCTATTCTGGAATTTCATGTAAATGGAATTATATAATATTTTACCTTCTAGTGTGTCTTTTTCACTTAGCATGTTTTCAAGATCCATCCACATTATAGCAGGTATTAAGTACTTCATTGCTTTTTTGGCTGAATAATGTTTCCTGGATGGATATACAAATTTTGTTTCTCTATCAGTTAATGGACATTTTTTTCGTCTCTTTTTCAGTTATCATGAATAATGTTGCTAGGAACATCCATGCACATGTTTTTGTATAAACACATTTTCAATTCTTTGTGGTATATGTGTAGGAATGAAATAGATGGGTCATGTAGAACTTTATGTTTACTATTTTAAAAACTGCAAAACCATTTTCTAAAGGAGCAGCACCATTTTACAATCTCACCAGCAGTATATGTGTGTAACAATTTTGCTACATCCTTGACAGCACATGTTTGCCCATTTTTCATTATAGCTTCCCTAGTGGGTGTAAAGTAGTATTTCATTGTAGGTTTGATTTGCATTCCCTTTATTGCTAATGATATTGAGCATATTTTCATGTGATTATTGGCCATTTGTATACATTCTTGGGAAATGTCTTTTCAAATACTTTAGCCATTTTAAATTGTGTCGTCTTTTCACTTTTGAGTCATAAGAGTTGTCCATATATTCTAGGTTCAATTATCTTATTAGGTATATGATTTGCAATTTTTTTCATCCATTATGTGGATTTTCTTTTCATTTCTTTTTTAAAAATTTTACATTGTATTTTACTTCTTATTTTTTTTTTGTGGTACCAGAGGTTTAACCCAGGGGCATTCTACCTCTGAGCTACACCCCCAGCCCTATTTTTTATTCTTTTATTTTGAAACAGGTTCTTCACTAAGTTGCGGAGGGCCTCACTAAGTAGCTGAGGCTGGAGGCGAACCTGCGATCCTCCTGTCTCAGCCTCCCAAGTACTGGGATTACAAGTGTATGCCACCGTACTTCATTTTTATTAATATGTATTAATTGTGCATATTAATGGTATTCAATGTGATATTTTGACACATGAATCCAGGGTGAACCAATCAAGTCCAGTCACCCATTGTCCATCTTCCCCTAGTTCTTTCCAATCTCTTTGATAATGTCATTTGAAGCACAAAAAAATTGAATTTTAAAGTCCCAAATTTGAGTGTAATTTCTTTTTTTGTGTGATTTCAGTATTGTATCTAAGAAAATATTGCCTATCCAAAGGTCATAAATATCTACTCTTTTCTTTCTTTTCTCTTCAGTACTAGGGATTGAACCCAGGGTTGCTCTACCACTGAGCTACGCCCCTATCCTTTTTATTTTTTAACTTGAAACAGTCTCACTAATTTACAGTGCCCTGGCCTCGAACCTGCAGTCCTCCTGTCTAGTCTCCCAAGTACTGGGATTACGGACATGCGCCGCTGCACTGCACCCTGCTACCTTTATTTTCTTATAAGAAAAATAAAAATTACAGAATTTATAAGAAAAATCTTATAAGAAAAATCTTATGAGCCAGAAACAAGAGTCCATCTTGTATGATTTCAATTTATATGAAGTTTAAGGAAAGTAAAACTAATTATTGTGACAGAAAACAGAATAGTAATTACCTGGGGGAAGGGATAGTATTGATTAGGAAAGGGGCATGAGGGAGCCTGCTGGTATAATTAAGTCTGTATCTTTATCTGGGTAGTGTTTACACAATTGTGTGCATATGTAAAAATTAATCAGTTTGCTTAGTATTTGTGCTTTTTACTGTGTATATGTTGTACTACAGTGAAAACAAATAGCCCCAGCATGTTTCTAGAACATTTCTACATTACTTCCTCTGATGTCCAAACTGCTCTGAAGAATGACACAAGGCAAGCTGGGAGTGGTGGTGCATGTACACCTGTAATCCTACTACTTTGTTTGTTTTACAGTACTGGGGTTTGAACCCAGGGGTGTTCTACCTCTTGAGCTACAACTCCAGTTGCTTTTATTGCTTTTTTCAATTTTGAAACTGGGTAGGTTGCTGAGGGTGTTTCTAAGTTGCTGAGGCTGACCTTGAATCTGCGATCCTCCTGTCCCCACCTCCCAAGTACTGTGATTACAGGTGTGTGCCACCACCCTTGGGTTAATGCTAGTACTTGGGAGGCAGAGACAGGAGGATCACAGGTTCAAGACTTATCTCTGCAACTTAGCAAGACCCTATTTCAAAAAAGAAAAAAATATATAAGAATGATACAAAGCAGGTAAAAATATACCCATTTTATGAATGAAGAGACTGAGTGAACTGCCTGATCTCCAATAGGGAGTTTGTGTCGGGGACCGAGTTGGAATTCCTGTCACATATTTTGTCCAACACAGCTCTCTGGGCTTTGTTCATTGTGCATCTATTTCCTTTGTCTGGGCTTTTCTTCCTGAGTTGTTGGGCAAGTTGGAGGCATTATTTCAGGGTGTAACCTGCAAATAGTATAGCTGAATGACTGGAGGGCTTTGACAGAAGCAGAACCCTGGAATGTATCATTCTCCAGAGAAAGTGACAAGGGGCACCTGACACTTCCCTTTCCTCTCTGCCCTCTACTAATGTAATGATACAAAGAGAGCATAATCCCATGTCAGAGTTGGGATGAAAAAAATTTTGAATGAGCACAGCCTTAGGTTGTGGATGTGAGAGGGATTATTCTATGGAAAATGATCTTCTATTCAATAAAATCCCTAATGGCATCCTAACTTATTTGTGAATCTGATTTTATTTCTTTTTGCACTTCCATTTCAAAGGCAATTATCTCAGAAGGGTTTCCAAACCTTTGTCAGCTGAGTTCATTCTATGCAGGAATATCTTGATGAAAAAAAATCCAGAGAATACTGAGAACAATGTTCCTTTTAGCCAAGGTGACTTAGGTATGAAAGGTATTGGTGGGGGATCCTGTTCTTAAGCCTTAGGTAACTGGTGGCATCAGTTAGTAAGGAGAGAAGTGCTATAGTGGCACCCATATCTTAGGCGTGGCCTTCATGCTCCAGCTGGGAAAAAAGAAACATGCGTGCCTTTTCCTTTTCTTCCTCAAAAATCCCAAGAGTGATGAGTATACACTGCTCTTAGCATTATCTCCACTTTTCTGAAGGGGGGGCTGCTAAATGGGGAAGAAATGGGATCAAAACCTACTAATTACCAAGTATCTTATATGCACTAAGTCCTATGCTAGGTCTTTTAGCATGCATTATTGCATTTATTTCTCTAAGTTACTCTGCAAGGTGGGTATTATTAAGATTTCCATTTTTACAGACAAAGAAACTGATGCTATGAATGATGAAACCATTTTGTAAGGGTGCATAAGTAATAAGTTGCAGAGTTGCTGCCACATGCCTGTATTCCCCAGTACTTGGGAGGCTGAGACAGGAGGACCACAGGTTCAAGGTCAGCCTCAGACTTGGGATTCAAACCCAAGTCCTTGATGTGGGATTATTATCCATTATATGGAAAGTCATTAACTGAGAGAGAAATAATGTATGCCACTGGACACATTCATAGTTTACCGTAGTCCAGGAAACAAAACGTGTTGACAAGATAACCAATAGCAAGCATTGTTGGGGTACCCACTCAGTACCAGGTGCAGAGCTAGGCATTGGGCATGAAGTGGTCTCAGTCTGTCTATATTGCCCTCTTAGCTAACAGTTTGAAGGCTTTAGCCACATCCTCTGTGAAATTTTTGAAGATTGTCTAGCTACAGTTATGGGAGCAGATGATTTTCTCAAAACCCATTTATTTTTTCTTACTTTCCCCTAAAATAAAAAGGCACTTAGGCTGGGCATGGCAGCGCACACCTGTAATCCCAGTATTTGGGAGGATGAGACAAGAGGATCACAGGTTTGAGACCAGCCTCAGCAACATAGTGAGACGCTCAGCAACCTAGGGAGAACCTGTTTAATAAAAAGGGATGGAGGTATATCTCAGAGGTAAAATACCCCTGGGTTCAATCCCCAGTACCACAATAAATAAAAGAAAAAAGTCACCTCTGCCACAAGACAGGGAAATATTTGAGGGATAATGACATTTAACCCTTATTAAGCAGTTTTACCCATTTGCCCTTCAGAATAGTCCAGAGTCCATGTGATTCTATTCTCTTTAGTAAAGGTAATTTGTTAAGCTTCTAATGAAAGACAGTTTAATTTATATGCTTTGGATAAATTATTTTATCAAAATAAAAAGATGGAAAAAGAAGCCCTTGTTCCCTCTCTAGTTCCTCATATGGGGTTTGGTAGTAGGCCTACTTCACCTAGATGAAAGTTGAAACTTTCAAAACCAGGATTAGAGGGATGTGTTAAGATTCATGGCATATGATGTTTATTAGGTGGGTGGGACGTCAGAAACCAAACCAAATAGGATGTCTCAGACAGTCCAAGGAGAGTAGCCGCTGCCATGAAGATTTCAGATGCCTGTGTCAAGATGTTATCTCAAAAGGAGGGCTGAACTTTGGCTCTTGCCATTGTTTTTCTCCTGTAGAGGAGAGTTTTCTAAATCAGTATGTTGGCTTCATTCCCATGGTGCCAACTTCCCTTGTTATGAGGACTATGAGACCACTGATGGTTTTTGTGCTCAATGAGAAGGATGGGTCACAAGGAGAGGGGAGCATTCGTACTGAGGCCAACACCATGGGCTAGTAATCAGAACAACATAGGAGAGGGTATATTTACCTGGTGCAAAATGGGTTTTATGGACCACTTTCCTCCAAAGGAAGAAGTGGGAAAGAAGAGCACAGTTGATAGTGAAAAAAGGTACACTTAAGCATGAATTTCAGCCAAGATGTCTTACCTCTCCCCATGGGGGACTTTTGAGAGGAGGAGAGGAGGCCTCACAAGGTACACATGCACACTCTCCTCTCTTCTGATGAAGTAGTACACAGTTAGGATTTTAGGTATTTGAGAAACCACTTAAAGTTTGCCATGGTATGAGATGAGTGCGCGGGAGTCTCACCATATCTTTCTCTTTGAAAAGGACAAACCCCATTTATTAATTACTTGGGCCACCCTCATTAAAATTCTCCTTTGTTGAAGATGACCTATTTTCAACCTTAAGTTTATCTTATTTTGCATAGCTCTTTGAAGACTTCAAGATGATTTGATAGACCTGATCTCATTTAATCCTCTCAAGAACATCTAACATTGGTTAGGAACATCCTGTTCCTTTTCTCAGATGAAGTAACTGAGGCCAGAAAAGATAAAATGATTTATCCAGGATGATAGCTTGAAAGGGAAAGTGCCAGGTAGGATGATCAGCCATCCCAAGTTTTCCTCTCACAGTTTTAGCATAGAAAATCCCATGTCCTGAGCAAATAGGATAATTGGTTATACTTATCCTATAGCCAGGATTAGAGTCCATACATCCAAAATCTCAGTCAAATGCAAGTGCTACTGCCCCATGCCATCTATCGTCCAAGAATTGTTATCTGAGTAACGCTTCCCCTTCTCTACACCATAATGCACCAGGATATTTCCACATGCTGGATCATCCTCCTCTCCCATTCTGCCTAAGACAGAAGTAATGGGCAGTAGTGGTCCTCAGAAGTCTGGTCCTCAGAGGACAGGACTTCAGTATTGTCCTTAGTACTGAAGACACTGCTGGCAAAGGAGAACCATGTTTCAGCTTTTTCATCCACAAAATAAAGATGATAATCCCTATATTGATTAACTCACGAGGATATTGTGCCGATCAAACAATAATAAATATGAAAATGCTTTCCAAACTGTCAAGAGCTGGTCACACATTAGGGATTGTGGTTTTTATGTACCACAGGACAGAAGCCAAGTACTTGTCTTACTCTTTTTTTTCACAGCTCAGCTTCTGGTATCACCAATAACTATGAAAATTTAGGCAAGTTCTTTGGACTTTGTAACTCAGCTTCCTCATCTGCAAAATGCAGCTAATAATGATCCTGGATATGGTTGTTTTGAGAATTAAATGAGTTATTACATGTAAAGCATTTAAAAGAGTCATGACTATATAAGCACACAGTAAGGGTTATATAAGCTTTAGCTGTTTTGGATTGGATTTCTCAGCCCTTTTCACTAAGAGTTTGAGATTAGACTAAGAGTACCCAGAAGCCAAGTGGTGTGGAAGCCACTACTTACCTTACAGTCTCTTCCCATTAGCTCACTAGTCCTTGTGTTCTCTTCCTACAGCCTTCTCACCATGGATTGCCAAGAAAATGAGTACTTAGACCAATGGGGACGCTGTGTCACCTGCCAACAGTGTGGTCCTGGACAGGAGCTCTCCAAGGTAAGTCCCCAAATTATTATACTTATTTTTCTTATTTTAGGAACAAGTCTGACAATGGAGAGGGGCCAAGACTAGGAGAGTCACCTCCAGCTATGATTGATCCAGTTCAGTAGGTAAAACATGGGATTCAGAGAGTATGCAAAAGTAGTCACTGTTCCAGCAAGAAGTCAGCCTAGCAGGATCAGAATCAGGATTCCTGAGCAAATGGGGTATCTCAAGATGAGATGTGAAATGCAGAGGCTCAGGAGCACTGTTTGTCATTAGAGAAATCTCAACAAATCACAACTAACCCACTTGGCATTTAGGAGCCAGGTATCAGGTCTTGGGAATGGAGAAAGGAGAAGACCCAGGAAGGCTAAAGTGCCTCTGTCCTAGGTCTGAGCTACTGAGAAAGCTATTCAATGGAGGATTCAAAGGGAACCAGGAGGAGTCTATAAGGGTCAGGACAAATGACCAGCAAGCCAGACCAGAACTGCTTAATAGTTCCTGTCTCAGGTTCCCTGTTGGTACCTGAACTGGGGGCAGTATTAAATTTGGGCTTCAGCTGGTGCTACAGAGTCTGGGAGGAAACAGCCAGTGGACAGTTTCTGTGCACTCACACTTTGTTTTATGCAATCATTCATCCATTCAGCAATTACTTTCTGAACACTTGCAAAGTAGCAAAATGTGGCTGTAGGCACCTCTATATGACAAAACACACAAAAGCCTCAGCCCTCATGAACTTTACTTTTCAATTAGTAAAATGACTAGAAATGAGGTGCATACGTAGATAAATGAGGAATCTAGACCTGAAGACATGAGAATTAAATTAGGGTGATGCAATACAGAGTGACTAGGTAGTTACTTCCAACAGAAGGTAGGGAAGGCCTGCCTAAAAAAATGCCTTCTGGGAAGATGATGAAGCTAGCGTAGAGTTCCAAGATGAGAATGAACTACGTATGTTCAAGGATGAGGAAGAAGGTTCATGCAACTGGTGTGTGGTGAGCCAGAGGGAAAGTGGTACACAACAAGAGGGAGAGGGAGGTGTGGGCCTGACCATGTGGGCCCTTGAAACCTATGATGAGAAATTTTCATTTTTTAAGTGCACTAGGAACACTTCAGATGGTTTCGAGTAGGAGAGTGGCATGGTCCTATGACTGGAAGAAAATAAAGCAATTATTTAGTCCACCTTTCCTACTTCTGTACTTCAAGAAATGAAGAGAATAAGGTCCAGGGATATCAAGGAATATGAACATTAATTCTAAATTTAACTCTTTACACATAACATTGTGTCCCACAGTGGGATACCCACAGGTTTGTAAGGGATTCCAGGGCCAAGGAAAATACCCCAGAGTTTAGGTCACACAAGATATTAGAATAGATCCCATGGAATAAGTTGCTTGGCTTGACAAAATTTTTTTTCAAATACCTTCAATCTTCATTAGAAAAATCTTTGCAAATGTTCCTATCATGTATGTGGCCTTTACATTGAAAGCCATCCATATTTATAAAACTGAACTTCTTCAAGGGAAAAAATAGGTTTATATCTGTCAAACTGCTGTTACCAAACTCTTAAAAAGAAGCAAATGATGGTATATACATTTGACTCAGCACCTCTCTGACTGCCATTTACTTCAGCACCACTGGAAGGCTCAGAGAAAATGGACGAATTGAAATAATGTGCACCTGCAAAAGCTTTCTATGTAATAGCTTATACTTGTCTAGTAGTCTGTACTTTGTAAAGAGCTCTCATGTGCATTATCTCATTTGGTTGTGCAACAGTTGCACCAAGAAGATATTATGAACCCCATTTTATAGATGAGACCACTAAGGCTCAAAGAGTATGGCGTGACTTGCTCAAAATCACAATAGTATAGCAAAAATATAAGAGCTTTGGAGCCAATTACACCTGAGTTTGAGTCGCATCTTTGGTGTGGGCAGTTTATTTTGCCTATGAATCAAGTAAGATGCATTAAGTTGTAAGTAACATTTCTTCAAAAGAAGACATACAAATGGTCAGCAGATATATGAAAAAAAAATGTTCCACATCACTAATTATCAGGGAAACGTAAATGAAAATCTCAATTAGCTATCGTACCTTACCCCAGTAAGAAAAGCTATTATCAAAAAGACTCAAGATAGCAAGTGCTGGCAAGGATGTGAAGAAAACCATTGCATACTATTAGTGGGAATGTACATTAGTACAGCCATTATATAAAACAGTACGGAAGTTCCTTTAAAAAGTAAGAATTAGATCTTAGAAGATGGAAAGATCTCCCCTGCTCTTGGATAGGCAGAATAAATATTATCAAAATGGCCATTCTGCCAAAAATGATCTATAGAATCAACGCAATCCCTATCAAAATACCAACATCATTTTTCACAGATCTAGAAAAATCAGTCATTAATTTCATATGGAGAAACAAAAGACCGAGAATAGCCAAAGCAATT
>PVJS01029883.1:0-24462 GCA_004027185.1 Glis glis
TGTTAATTGAATCTTATTTTACTCTCTAAAAACAAACTGAAATTACATTATCATTGATCTGTTCACAGATAAGTACTGCTGACAGATTTCATAGTGATGGATCATAAATGTTCACTATATACATAAGGATATCATTACTATTGATCAGGCATTTGGTATAAAATTGGATTAGAAAGTAAAATAAACTACTTAAAGAATGACATTTTCTTGGGTCTGCGGGTGTAGCTCAGTGGTAGAGTACTTGCCTTGCATATTCAAGGCCCTGGGTTCTATCCCCTGCACCACAAAAAAATAACGGAGGAGAAAGAGAAAGAGGAGGAGGAAGAGAAGTAGAGGAGGGGGGAAGAAGAGGAAGGGGGGGAGGATGAGGAGGAGGAAGGACTTTTGTTGTAGTAGAAAAGAAATAAACCCCACTTGGGGGGGAAATGTTAACAAGATATATAAAGATTTTGTTTTCTTTCTTAATATCAGAAATAATACTATAAGAACTTGGACTTCCTTTATCCTAAGTAACCCAAGGAAGATTCCAGGTTATTTAGACCACCTCCACAAAGAGGGATTGTGAGCCAGATAAGGAGGCTCCCTCCTATAAACAAACAAAATACTTATATCGCAGGCATATTTTCCTAGCTTTTCTGAAAAAGCAGTGCCTACTGCACAAGATGCAGTGTAAACTATTAGAACTCATTATAATAGCTGGGAAATACAGCAGTAGGGAAAGAGGTTAATAATAAGACTCTGCAATTAAAAATAACAGATTTTACTGTATCAAGAACCATGATGTTAAAAATGCTGTATTATAAACCAAACCAAGCCCGACACATAACAAGAAAAATACAACAGTTTTCTGAGGTGTGGTCTTCTTAGGCAGGTTCCATTGGGAGATATTTATACATTTCCTTTCAATCAGACCATCATCAAACAATTGTTTGTTCTGTACTTGAACACTAAAACTCACCAAAAAGCATACCCATCACATGCTTTAAGCAGCCATTGGAGTTAAGAATACTTACAGTGATTTTATATTTACACAGCAGTTTCTTGTGAATCCTAGGTTGGAGAAAGAGAGCTAGTTGTTCCTTTTTTAGCAAGAGCACTTGGAAAACACAGAAAGTGATTAGGTAAATTACCCCTGTACACTGAGTGGATCAGTGAAGGAACTTTAGAAAAGTCAGCAGTTCATTTACCTGAGTTTCCCATTTAAAGGCTAAGTAGTAATTGAATGCTTTTTACTTAAGAATACGAATGAAAACAAAATTAAAAAGGGTCGGAGCCAGAAAATTTAAACTCAAAATTAAGTTCAAGACTTTTGAATTTTTATAAAATTTCATAGAACGATCTATGATTTTCCTCTCTTAGTTAAAACATAAAAGTCATAGTACTGTACTGATTTACTATGTGTTATTTACAACTTAGGTTGGGAATCAGCCTGTAAAATCATTAAGACAACAAATCAAATTCTTTTGGAATTTGGAGCAAGTGATAAGAGCAAATTGTTTCAGTTATGGACCCATATGAGACTGTTAAATACCAGAGAGACTTCAGCATAAATATGATTTTTAACCTGACTAGGTCTCTTGTGAAAGGTGTTATAGAAAATTTTAATTTTAATCATAATTTTAATCCAGAAAAATAGTGCACCCAGTGTAGCCATCAGTTGTCTAAGCTTACTTTTCAACAGGGTAGTTTAGTCATGCTCAACCATGGACAATCTGCCAACAAATTACTTGTTTACAACAAATAGGGCTGTATTTCTAACTATAACACATGTTCAGATTCAGGATGCCAATATTCTGGAATTGAATATTTTATAAGAGTGATAACCATGTTACTATTTCAATGTATTATTATTTCAATTTTCAGTCAAAATGAATCAGCCATACAAATCACCATCCTGAAACCTTAACATAGCACAGAAAATGGGAAGCACTTGGATTATTATGCATTGCTCTCCTTAACCCCTCCCCCCATGATGCACCTGCAAGTTTAAAACACAATTGATATACACGTGTCTGCTGAGCAGCCCTAAGTCACACTGGGCACATTCACCAGGATCAAGTAACAAAACTTTCTTAGGTCAGTTAAGTATTTAGCCCAAGTCCCCACACTATGTTAGATTTTCAGTACAAAGGTAAATAAAGGCTCTGCTGACCATCAGGCAAAAATGATCACTAAGTGACACCACTAGCACTTTATTCACACTTTTTAAACAGTAATAGAACCATGTTGGATGAGATACATATTTTAGGCCCAAGAGCAGACAGAGTTCCTGTGTGAATCACTAGCATTCACAGCAAGGGCAGGCTTGTGTGAAATCAATTAATATGCATATATGTGGATTATTTTGTGCAACAGGCAGGATTTGAATTTGCCACAGTGCCTGGAGGAAGGGAAAAGGCCTGAATGGAATACATCAGCTCTTTCACAGAGTGCCTTCGTAGTGAAATTTTTTTTCCATCTGATGCATCCACCTATCAAGATATCAAAGATGATTAAATTACTCAAAAAACCAGGCTTCTAATGCTATGCCTTTTAAATTTAATTATCTATTCAAATATTAAAATAAATCTAATTTCTCTAAGGTTGTTTGTTCACTAGTACAACATAGCAGTATTGAGATTAAAGAAGGGCTTCCATATTTACTTTTTAAGTGATATTTTTAAAATGTGGGTAAAAATGCAAATCAGCTGAATTATTATTATTATTATTATTATTTGTGGTACCGGGGATTGAACTCGGGCATTCTACCTCCAAACCACCCCCCCCAGCCCTATTTTATTCTTTATTTTGAAACAGGGTCTCATTAAGTTGCAGAGGGCCTCACTAAGTAGCTGAGGCTGGCCATGAACCCGGATCCTCTGGTCTCAGCCTCCCAAGTACTGGGATTACAAGCGTGCGCCACCATGCCTGGCTCAGCTGAATTATAAATGAGCAATTCAAGCATGCCAATCACTAAGGGTTGCTTTCTTCACAAACTTGCAAAATCCTTATCTAAAGGTATTTTAAGTGTCAGGTAAAAGACAACTGTCAGGTATATGAAATAATATAAGTTAGGGTCCTGTTGGAAGCAGGGGGAAATTTCTTAAATAATCCTCCAACAATGCACTTAAGTGAATTTACACTTTAGAGAGGAGTTTTCTGTAGGATAAAAGACTTGGCCAATGGAGAAGGCAGCTGTTAATAAAACAACTAGCACAGATTCCTTGGTACATACATGATGAAAACAAAAACAAGGACCCTGTGCAGGTGTAAACAAGCTAAAAACGACCTTGGCAAGATATCTTCATCCATTTAAAAGATGCCAAAATGCATGCAGTTAACAATTCCCTCTTTTTTCACGAGAATGAACTGGGAAGAACAAAACAAAACCCAAAACAAAACAGATGGAACCATCTGTGTCTGTCAGTAGAAAACAATAATAGATACATGAGGTTCCAAGACAAATAAAACTTTAAAATATTAATATTGAAAAAATACAATTAAATTTTTATTAAAAATACATACTCCTTACTTGATCTTTGTGTACATCTTGTTTTGCGTGAAAAAAACAAAAAGAAAAGAAAATAGGAAAGGCATTAAGACTACCTAATTATTTATACTGTATTTGGTAGAAGCATGTTTCAGTCAAACTTGGATGAAAAATAAGTTATTCAGCTTTCATGTGCTCCCGGACATCAGAAGGCAGAGTTTCAAACAGAGCATCTTCCACAACTAAACCAGCTCGCTTCAGAGACCGACAGTCACCGAGTTCTGGAGGGAGGATTTCAAAGTGATTGCCTTTGACATCCAAGTAGGAAAGAAATAGTAGATTTCCAATTTTCGGTGAAAGTACTGATAGGCTGTTTTTCCCAATCTTGAGAGTTTTCAGTTTCTTGCAGAAGTAGAGTTCATCTGGAAGGCTTTCCACTTTGTTACAAGTGATGGAGAAATACTGTAAACTTTGTAGAACTCCGATTTCAGGTGGGATGAATCGAATGTCATTGTAGGATAAATCCAAGTATCGGATTTTGTTGCATAGGAAGAGGTGGGAAGGCAGCACCTCTATTTTATTGTGACTAAAGGACAGCCGCTCCAGGCTGGTGAGTTTCTTTATATGCTCTGGAATGTAGGTGATGCTGTTATGCCACAGTTTTAGCACTGTCAGCTTCCTTAAGTGCTGGAAGCTCACGATTTCTTCTATAGATTTCAGATTGTTTTCCTTCAGGTCCAGTTCCTGGAGGCTGAGCAGGCTGAAGACGGCATGAGGGATGCGCTCCAGGTCGCAGTGCACCAGTTCCAGCTCTGTCAGGTTGGTCATCTTCTTCAGGTTGTTGAGCATCACCAGCTTGGTGCCGTCGTTATGTATGCACATCTTCTGCAGGTGGCTGGAAACATCCACCACTGCCTGAGGGATTTTGGAAACGTTGCTTTTGATAGAGAGGATTTTAAGGCTTTTGAGATCCCGCAGAGACTCAAGGGTGACGTTTTTGGAAATGTCATGACTTAGGGAGCCAACCAGGTAGAGCTCTTCCAGATTCCGGAGCCCATACATCCAGGGTGGCAGCTCCCTCATGTCGTCAAACTTGACGCTCAAGACCTTGAGGTTTTCCTTCAGGAAAGAGAGAGCCGCGCTGTGGATTTTGACGGAGCACTGGTGTAGTGAGAGCTCTTGGAGATTGTCTAGCTGTGCAATGGTGGCCGGTATCATCACGTTCTTAATGATTTCAAGTTTGAGAGACTGCAGCTCTGTGATTTCAAAAACGGTGTCCGGAAGGCCAGAAAGCATGATGAGAGGCAATTCCAGTCGATTGTGGGCATTGGTCTGCAACTTCTGTCTCAGTTTATCAGGTGTCCACTCATTATTCAAGTTCAGCTGCTTTAACTTGTTTTCACTGACTTCGGACAGGAACACTGCAAATCTCTTGGAATACAGAGGGTCATACTGATCTATCATGTGAAGCATAAAAGCAAAGTCATTTTTCACATCTGGAATATCATCGATTCCAGTTTCCTGACGGACATACTCAAAAGAATATTCCCTCAGAGAACGGTAGAACAGCCAATATAAGGTATAAAGGCACGTCAGTCCATAGATGCTTACAAAGCACAAGTAGCAAAAGGAGAGTTTTGAGAACAAGTGTGCCATGGTATGATTGCAAGAGAAATTTTTGTATCCCGTCATGTCCTGAATGTCAACATTACAGTCCACTGTAAACTGCACTTTGGAGACCAGAGCGCTATTATAGGCAATGATGATTAGGAATTTGATAACCTTCAGCACAGTCTGGCGAACATACATGGCATATAGTATATCGCCTTCCTCCACATGCAGCCTGAACTTCTTCACCTTCTCAAATAGGGCCTTGGCCTGCTCACCTTCCTTTTTATCCAGAGCCCCTGCAGTCGATTTGTCAACCACAAACTTCTCAGGAATTGACTTTAGAGACTGAGAGTTGACCAGGCTGCCTTCGGGACCAGACTGGACGGTGTTGGACCTGTTCATGTTGTTCTTCCTGTTGTCCTTCTCTTCGGAGTCCTCCCCGGACACTTCAGATAAAGCCCGTGTGGTCCAGGGAGAGTCAAAACACTTCCCCAGGATGGAGATGAAATGTTCTATTTTCGAGCTAGAGCCGGGGAATTTGAACCAAAAGTTACTGCAGAGCATGAAGACCAGGGTATGGATGAGCACAAGGTAGGGGAAGTACTTGGCATACCAGTGGAGGGCTCGCTCGTAGCACATCTGGTTTATAAAGCTGTACTGCTGGAGGTCCAAGTCTGTCTTTAGTCCTTTCATTTCCACAGTGGCGGGGTTTGTGGGAGACGGTTTCGGTGGAGGCAGCGGGGTGGTACTGGCAACCGCTTGAGACACATTGGAAACGGAAGAGTGGTTCTGAGCAGGCTGCACTCTTTTCGGAAGGCAGATTATCTTGTCTTGCATGACCTGAAACACAGAAATAATATTTTCAAATTACATTACTCAAAGAGCCCTCCTAATGTCATTAGTGCCAAGAAAGCAGCAATAACATCCAATAAATGTCTGTTTCCTCTGCCTGGAGAGTATAATGTTCAATTCCAGCACCAAGACTTTATTCTTAGTTCATACGTTGGAAACAATGAGATATATGACTTTGTTCATCATGTCTAAGTTATGACATAAAATAGCAATTTTGTTGGGACATAGAACAAGTCATGACAAAGTAAATATTTGGAGAACATTCATATAGGTGTGTGCCACCATATGTGGGTCATATATATTTTTTAAATTTGCATTTTTTATGAACCAGGCATGGTGGCACACGCTTGTAATCCCGGTACTTGGGAGGCTGAGACAGGAGGATCGCAGGTTCGAGGACAGCCTTCAGCAACTAGTGAGACCCTCATCAACCTAGTGAGACCCTATTTCAAAATAAAAATAAAATGGGTGTAGCTTGGAGGTAGAATACCCCTGGGCTCAATCTCCGGCACCACACACACACAAAAATAAATAAAATAAATTTGCATTTTTTTCTCTCATTGGAACCTGGGAGAATTAGTCATTGGTCTGGAAAGTATATCCCCTTATCAGATTTAATCTTGAATTAGAACTTTCAATATCATATTAGTTTACATGTGAGCAGTAAAAGAATTGGAAAGAAGAAACATAGAAGAACTTTCTAAATTTATTGTTTCCCTCTTTCTTTCTACCCATAGCCTGGACTATATGCATAGATTAATATGAATGGCTTTAATATAATGGAAATTTTACTGTTTTTATAAAAACTAGTTCTTTAAAGAGAGATATGAAAGAACACAAGTGTTCAATAGTAAAATCATTATGTCTACACATGCTAGCTTTTCATCATACAATATTGAGAACCTCTAGCTCTCCACCAATGCTTTAATTTGTTGACAAGAATATTATGCTGTAAGAATCACAGTCTCATAACACTGCAATTTGGGAAGGAGAGAATGTACTTTTTTTTTTGCAGTACTGGGGATTGAACCCAGGGGCATTTTGCCTCCGAACTACACCCACAGCCCTATTTTTTTTTCATTCTTTACTTTGAGACAGAGTCTTACTAAGTTGCCGAGGGCCTCACTAAGTAGCTGAAGCTGGCCATGAACTGGCAATCCTCCTGTCTCAGCCTCCCAAGTACTGGGATTACAAGTGTGGGCCACCATGCCTGGCAGAATGTACTCTTTTTAAAGATTGGCAGGAATATAGCTTTTGTCGGCCTGGAGGAATCGTGCCCATGAAGAAGCCCATGTAAGCAGAAAAATGAGCAAGCCGTTGAAAGGAAGAATAATAACCAGGGAGTGCACAGCAATAGCATGTGGAATTAATAATTCATGGAAAGTCTGTCTGTACCTTAAAATGTCAAGTGGCTGGAAATCTACAGTGTTTGGTGATTCTGTAAGAGCAAAGTGTCTAGCGATGCCGCCACATCAAAGCCCTTCACATTGATGATAGAAGTAGAAACTGAACCCCTTGCAAAGGGTACCACTGTGGCATGGTGGGCAACCACAGGCGGGGGACCAGGGGCCAGCAGACACAAGCACAAAGTTGACACCTAGTGAAGCATCCCACACATAGCGAAGTGCTGGCAAACAGGAGACCACCAGGATATGTTTGCTGAGAAAATGAATGAATCCAGAACTGCCACAGTCCTTCCAGTTCAGGGTTGTATTGTCTGGGTGTGGAGGACACCTCTCCTAGGGATGACGATGCTGATCACAGTGATGACAACAGCCAACTTATCTGGTCCCTATTCTCATAATGTCTTTTAACTGTCACTGTCATCTGATGAGGCATCATTCCCATTTTACAGATGAGGAGACTGAGGCATGGACTCAGGTTGCCTAATATCATCAGCCCCGTGCTACCTGGACCCAGAGCCTACATTCTTATTTTTAGTGAATCTCCAAAGGATTCCAATTTGACTTTATTCTAAATAACTGATTACTAATTGACCTTTTAGGTACAAAGCTTACTGGCTCCCATATCCTATGCATATGACAAGAAATGAGTTTAGAGGAAGAAAGGATGTTTCTCTGCAGTTTATAAAGCTCTATCCTGTAAGGTAAAACCAGGGGCAACTACTTACTGTTTAAGTCAGAAGAGGGCAGGGAAGAATAACAAATGAGACGACATTGAGAGACTCAGTGGCTAATGAGATGTGAGAAGTGAGGGGACTATTCAAACATTTTTATCATTTACCAATCTCAGAGAAAACATGAGCACGCCCAACCAGTGTATGTATGCCTATTTATAAATTAAACCCATATCAATCATATGTCAAATATTGGAAAAACTTAACTTCTTCCCCATTAAGTTGAAAATAAACATAAAGGTTTTCATTTTTATTTCACATTTCAATGGAGCATCCTTTTTTCTTGGGGGTCAAGCACCCTACTTTGGAAATCTCTGGCACAGTAGATAAAGGAGAAGAAAGCCTGGATAAACACAGAGGACTCTGAGATCAAGCAATGTCGTGCTGGGATCATGTTTCGGATGCCTTCCCATTCTTGGTCTCATTTAATGCTCTGACAGTCTGTGAAGCAGGCAGAGCGTGGGGGCCAGAGAGCAGCAGGGAAAAGGAATGTGCTTCCCTGAGCACATTCTCCAAGAGTGACACCCTTGAGCTAATAGGTTAATCTGACATTGCTAATGATGTGATGAAAACGGTGTAAAAGCAAGACTAGTTAGAAGGTAACAAAGGCAGGCACCTTCTTAAGGTGCTAAGTCCCTGCCAAGCAGCCAGGAAGGCTCTATTACTGCCCCTCCCACAGGCCAGCTCTGAATGGTGGAAGATTAGGTCTTCCTTCTTGGCTGCTGTATAGGGTTTACGGCTGTGCACTGACTAGGGTGCCAGCTGAGGGGCAAGTGTGAGCTAGAATCTAGCCTGTGCTCCCTTCACTTAGCTGTATGTACCTGTGCAATGTCCACACAGTGGGAATGTCTTTTTATATTTTGCATGAAGGCACCCTGTTGGCTGGGGTCTGCCATGCTGGCGAGGTAGGTCACATTTTCCCCATTCTAGAGAAGATACTGACCAAGATTCAGAGATGTAAGTGACTTGTACAAGTTCACATAACTAGAAATGGCACAACAGAAATTTTAAAGTTTTTGTTTCCTGACTAGTTGTCTCAGACAGCATTCTCACTGCTATAATCCCAAATGATTGACCATTCAATTTAGGGGGAAGATTTATTTGCTCACAGTTTTTGGGGAGATCTCAGAGTTTCAGTCTGAAACTGGGTGTGTGGAGGCTGGGTGTGTGGCTGAGTGTGTGGAGCTCAGGGCGTGGCAGCGGGAAGCAGAGAAAGGGAGAGAGCAAGAGCTCTGGTCTTACATCATGGAGGCCAGAAGCAAGAGAAAGCAAGCAAGCAAGGGGATTCAAAGACAAAAGCACAGTCCCTAAGGTCACACCTTCTCCAGCCACATCCCACCCACCAGCCTAGGCTACCACCCAGGCCATGGTAAATTCATCACAATGGATTTATCTACTGATGAAATCATAACCCTCATGACTCAATTATATAAACTCTGAGCATTAAGATATGAGCCTTCAGGGGACATTCTATATCTAACCATAACACTAGTATTCTTCCACTATATCTCACAGTCTTCCCACTTCACCAAACTTCAGATCCATATAGGAGAACAAGAGGCACAAGACATAATTTTTTGTGTGTGGTACTGAGAATTGAGCCTAGCGGTGTTCTACCCCTGAGCTATACCCCCAGCCTAATTTTATTTTTACTTTGAAATAAGTTCATGCTAAGTTGCAGAGGCTGGCCTCTAATCTGTGATCCTCCTGTCTCAGTCTCCTAAGTACTGGAATTACAGGTGTGCACCACCACACCCAGCACAAAGATATAATTTTTGAAATGTGCCTGCTCAAATCCCAGGATGGTAAAGAAAATGATCGATTTTCTAAATGCTGTTAACCATTCAAAAATGAGCACTGAACAGAAAAAAAATACTGGAATTTAGACACTAAGAATTATAGCTGTTCATGTTGCTGAGGGAACATATCATAAGAAGACTCCAGCACACAGGGAACTCCAAGTAGAATTCCAAAAGAATACAAGGGCAGGTTGTCCAATCCAGGACTATGAAAAGTAACGGCTACTCAGTTAGTGAGTCCAACAGCCAACCTTATGAAGTTAAATGGTAAAACAATTATAGGAGATAAGAAGTAAGTTTCTCTCCATATTTAATAGAAACAGTATTTCTGAGTACTGCAACATGAAGGAGGACTGGGAAAAGAATCAGTATTTTTAAAGGTATACTCAAAAAGACAAAGAAAAAAACTAAAATCTAAAATAAAGGAATGATGAAGGGTATTTTTGTTATTTCTTTGAAAATAAAAGCAGTCTGAGAAATTTGGGAGCTTTTGCTCCCAGATTTTCTTCTTTTCTGAAAAGTTTGTCTAATTTAACCTACACTTCAGTTCTCTGTATTTTTATCCAGAAATTTAAAAAGATTAGGGTACAAAACAAGACCTAAAGAAAGGTTGCAAAACAAATTTTAAAGCACTGTAGCCAGGTGCAGTGGCACACTCCTATAATCCCAGTACTTGGAAAGCTGAGACAGGCGGATCACAGGTTCAAGGTCAGAGTGTGGTTATTCAGCAAGACTCTCTTGACATGACATGACACGACATAACATATATAAAGCCGGGGGTGTAGCTCAGAGGTAGAAGTCCCTGGGTTCAATCCCCAGTACCACACACACAAACAAAAAATAATTAATTGTAGGGTTTCAGGCTTAAGGGGGAGCACTCGGGGTATGGGCAGGGGGAAAGTCCCCAATCCTATTCGATTCTATAAAACCTTGAGTGAGGCTCGGATCCTCATCAGGTCAAGCACAGCTACAACACGGAGGAGTTCTACTGTTCTCTTCTAGGGTCAGCCTTGAGGCTGCCTTTGGAGGAAAAGGCTGAGTATTGTTTAGTCAGCTTTTTCATTTCTGTGACCAAAGTATCTGCAGGGCACATGACTGCAAAGGTCAATCCATGATAGGCTGGCTCATGGTGGAAAGGCTGGATGGTAGGGCTTTAGGGCATGGTGGAGGAGGAAAAGCCATCTTTGGCTCATGAGAGTGAAGCAGAGAATACCAGAGAGGAGGGGGCTAGTGACAGATACAGCCCCAAGGCCACACTCCGCTGACCTATCTCCTCCAGCCATGTCCCACCTCCAAACCTTGCTGAACTGGCCACACATGAGGTTTTGGGGGACATTTTAAATCCAAACCATAATAAATATAAGCCACATGGTACGTTTGTGTAGGGAGAAGGGGAGAAGAAGGGGAAAGAAATTGGGAGGTGGGGAAGGGAAAAATTAAAAACTAAAATGAACAAGAGAACCTGATTCAAAATATACCAGAGGGAGAAAAGTTAACATCCAAAAAGCTGATATGAGAATCCTTCTTAGAATGAAACCAATTTTGTTAAGGAAAATAAGTTTGGCAACGAGGCGAGGGACACAGAAGAAGGTGAGTCACTGCCCGCAAGGGTCGGGTGAAGCCAGGGTGTAAAGAGATGGCTGGTCTGCCTCCTCTCCCTCCAGAGGACTGGCATGGAAGCAGGAGAGGGAAAGTCTCTAGAGAATGGAAAAGTGGGCTAAGCAATACCACAGGTGGCTGGAGCTTACTCTCATCAGTTCTATTCTGAGATGCAAATACTTTTCAGTCTTCTCCAACACCACAGTTTATGAATGTCTTTTGTAGAAATCACAGTGAATTTTATGCTTGGATCAAAGTTGTATAGAAAGGAAGAGTTTGCTCAAAAAATATAAAAATTATAGATTTAAACTGTTTCCATGGAAAGAGAAACTGGGACCTGAGAACTGAATCCTTCTAGGACTGTGCCAAAACTCGGAGAGGGCCTTGGACTGGGGTTTGACCCAATGTCCCCTAGAGATTCAGGAGGAGCTGACATCTAGTTTACTAAAATATATAAAATGCTCCTCAACGTTTCACAATTAAAGCCCTTGGAAGAAAAAAAAGTACATGTAAAATTGCTTCATGACCATGATAATATCTATGTAGTATTTCTTTTTTTTTTGTGGTATTGGGGATGGAAACCCAGGGGCATTCTATCTCCGAGCTCCATCCCCAGCCCTATGTTTTATTCTTTATTTTGAAACAGGGTCTCACTAAATTGTGGAGGGCCTCACTAAGTAGCTGAGGCTGGCCACAAACCTGGATCCTCCGGTTTTAGCCTCCCAAGTACTGGGATTACAAGCGTGCGCCACCACGCCCGGCTTCTATGTAGTATTTCTGGAAAAGGTATCTAAATGTTGTCCGGACTGAAGAAATGAGTTCACAAAAATTTGGATTCATAAATGCTTATCTGCAAATAATCATGTTGAGAAAACACAATAGCTAGTTTGAAAGGGAAAAAAACAAAACAGGATCTTGAAGATCCTTCCTCAATTTTAAGGTCAGTGAAATGCACTGCATTTCTTCTTTTGCTTTCTACAGGCATTTTCAAAAGAAACTTAATGTAGAAATCTGAACTTCTTTTAAAAGGGAACCAACCCATTCACATCTGCCCTGAAATGTTGCTCAAATCTAGAAAAAAGCCAGATGCAGTAGGATATGCGTGTAATCCCTGCTTCTTAGGAGGCTGAGGCAGGAGGATCACAAGTTCAAGGCCAACCTGGACAACTGTCTCAAAATAAAGTAAAATAAAATAAAATAAAATAATAAAATAAAATAAAATGGGCGGCTCAGTGGCAAAGTACTTGCCTAGTATTGTGAGGTCCTGGGAATATTTAAAAGAAATATTTAAAATCATAACTATCAGCTGGGCATGGTAGCGTACGCTTGTAAACCCAGTACTTGGGAGGCTGAGACAGGAGGATTGCAGGTTCACTGCCAGCCTCTGCTACTTTAGTGAGGCCCTCTACAATTTAGTGAGACCCTGTTTCAAAATAAAGAATAAAAAAATAGGACTGAATAAAAAGAATAAAAAAAATAGATCAGAGGTAGAATGCCCCTGGGTTCAATCCCCAGTACCACAAAATAAATAAATAAATAAAAATAAAAAAAACTATCAATTTTTACCACCAAAAAGTTGCATTTTTTTTTTTTTTTTTGCGGTACCAGGGATGGAACCCAGGGGCATTCTATCTCTGAGCTATACCCCCGGCCCTATTTTTTCTACTTTATTTTGAAACCGGGTCTCACGAAGTTGCGGAGGGCCTCACTAAGTAGCTGAGGCTGGCCGGGAACTCGGATCCTCCCGTCTCCGCCTCCCAAGTACTAGGATTACAAGCGTGCGCCACCACGCCCGGCTAAAAAGTTGCATTTTAAGTGGAGTAAAGGCATACTTTATGTACATACTTTTCAGCAGGTGAAGAGTCAAATTTAATAGTCAATGTGAAATTAGGGTCTTCTAATAGTGATTTTTACTATTTTAAATAACTAATAAACTTTAATATTGGCTCTATCATTGGCTGTGTGATATCTTTTAAGTCTCAGCCTTTCTTACTTGAAACAAAATTATAGAGCCCCTTGTCTTGGACAGATTTCCTGTACTGCGGCGCCATCAGATCAGAGCCAACCAAAATGGAATTACTCATGCTAAACACCACATAATCAAACTGAAACTTTTAAAAAAGCAGATCCTCCAAACAGACCAGTTTTTCCTGAAAATGAGATTCCAGTCAGAGTCAGCACAATAAGGAAGTTTCCCCGGCTTTAACTCTGACAAACGGTTAACTTGATGTTAACCAGTCAGCTTTTCTCCTGTTGTTGTTTCCTTGTTCCCATTTTAGAAAGCCCACTCTATACTACTGCCCATCCAGGTGGTCTCATTCTTTTTTTTTTTTTTTTGATACTGGGGATTGAACTCAGGGGTGTTCTATCTCTAAGCCACACTCTAAATCCTTTTTATTTTATTTTTGAAACAGGGTCTCCCTAAGTTGCTGAGGGTCTCGATAAGTTGCTGAAGCTGGCCTTGAACCTACAATCCTCCTATCTCAGCCTCCCAAGTACTGGGATGACAGACTTGTGCCACCATGCCTAGCTTCTCATTCTATTTTGTAGAATGGAAGCTGATTCAACTGTTGAATCACAAATAAAAGCCAATTAGATCTGTAATTAAATTTGTTGTAATTTTGTCTTTTGGCAGAAGCATACCGCCCATGATGATGATGATGATGATGTAAGAGCTTGATCTACTTATTTAGGGGGTTGCCGGAGAAGTCCTGCAGTCTACCTGAGACAACTAGCAGAAAAGGTACCACATCCCCTTGTGTGAGACACCACGGGGCTGGGGTTAAAACCAAATAAAAGCAAGCCATTTGGCCCCAGAGAAACTACTTGACATAACAAAGATAGAGCAATATAAATAAAGACCAGCTTATCTAGTACATACTAGAGGTATAAATGACACCTCCCCAGCTGGGGTAGGACATGCTGAACATAACAGCTTGTCAGTTCTGAGTGGGCCCCAGGGAATCATTTGGAGTCTCTACTCTTTGTTAGCTGTTATGTTAGGGACACAAGAACAGTAAGATCTTCAAGGTCAAATATGGGCGAAAGACATTTAAATTGCAATTAGTGTGAGAAATTTGTGCTTGTTTTTCACAGTGGACTTTACAATCAATTTATTTACGTTCAGAAAAAAAGAAAACCTGATGATATTATTTTTGAAATTACATTTTATAGATTAATTAAAGAAGAACCAACATCTTTGTGAAGAACCGACATCTTCTCCATGATGTTTGTTTTCACTTGTTTTATAGTTTTCCTAACAAAGGCTTTGTACATTTACTGTTAAGTTACACATATGTATTTTATTTTATCTTTTGATACCAAAAATTTGTCTTTTATTTTTTTTTATTTTTTTGCGGTACCAGGGATTGAACCCAGGGGTGTTCTACCTCCGTGCTACACCCCCGGCCCTATTTTTTTTATACTTTATTTTGAAACCGGGTCTCACTAAGTTGCAGAGGGCCTCACTAGGTAGAGAGAGAGAAAGAGACAGAGAGAGAGAGAGAGAGAGAGAGAGAGAGAGAGCTGAGGCTGGCCGCGAACCCAGATCCTCCGGTCTCCGCCTCCCAAAGTACTGGGATTACAAGCGTGCGCCACCACGCTCGGCTGTCTTTTATTTTTAAATATTTGTTTTTAATATAGAAGGTAGAGTCCCTCCATACCCATGCCATTCCTTGGCATGGGACCTGACAGGTTTGGTGTGTACTGTTCCAGATTTTGTATCTGTACATATGAGAGGTAAACAGATGGAATCCTACCACATGTACTGCGTTTTCACGTTCATGTCTTAAAGATGTTCATAGGCCAGGCGTGGTGGTGCACGCTTGTAATCCCAGTACTTGGGAGGCAGAGACTGGAGGATCCGGGGTTCGCGGCCAGCCTCAGCTACTTAGTGAGGCCCTCCGCAACTTCGTGAGACCCGGTATCAAAATAAAGTATAAAAAATAGGGCCGGGGTGAATCGCCCCTGGGTTCAATACCCGGTACTGCAAAAAAAAAAAAAAAGATGTTCATACATTGGCACCTAGAAATCTACTCTATCCTGAGTGCTGTGAAATGACATACTGCTGATGCCTACAATTTCCTAGGGATAGTCCCATGATAATGTGCATGGAGGTAACTGCTATTAAAAACTGTACTGGTCTCAAAAGATTACATACTGTGTGATTTTGTATGACATTCTGAAAAACAGCACAGAGAACAGATCAGAGGTCAGGGGTGGGGCTCACTGCAAAGGTCGACAACATCTGCATCCTATTTGTGGTGGATACAAGAATCGATGCAAGTTTTAAACTTCAAATATATTCCTTGATTAGACAAAAGGTGCATTGTTGAAGATAGAAAGGTTAAATGCTGCCTAATACTCAAACTGCCCTATCAGCTTTTTTCTGGTATTTTTATGCCATATATTAATCTCTATTTTTCACCTGTGTGACTTTATCTTATTTTAGATGCCTGCCTTATGGATTTTTTAAAATCCAAACTAATCACCTCTTTCTCTTTACAAATGAACTTATTTATTATACTATTTTACTTACTCAAATTTGGATACTTTGACTTATTTCTAATTTTCTAATTTTATTTATAATTTTCCTTCCTGTCTTCTGTTGCATTGATAACCTTTTCCATATATCTAATTTCCCACCTCCCTCTACTCCTCAGCTGGTTAGGAACATGTAGGCTGCATTCCTATTCTTCTAGAAATTTTCTACAATTTCTTAAAATGTACACAAAATCCAGGAGTGGTGGCGTACACTTGGGAGGCTGAGACAGGAGTATCACAGGTTCACGACCAGCCTCAACAACTTAGTGAGGCACTCTGAAGCTTAGTGAGACGCTGTTTCAAAGTAAAAATTAACAAACAAACAAACAAACAAGGCTGTGTATGTAGCTCAGAGGTAGAATGCCCCTGTGTTCAATCTCCAGTACCACACACACACACAAAAAGTACACAAAGGTTTTCAGTATCCTTACTCCTCAACCAAGAATGTCTTTTTTTTTTTTTTTGCAGTACCGGGGATTGAACCCAGGGGCGTTCTACCTCCGCGCTACACCCCCGGCCCTATTTTTTTATACTTTATTTTGAAACCGGGTCTCACGAAGTTGCGGAGGGCCTCACTAGGTAGAGAGAGAGAAAGAGAGAGAGAGAGAGAGAGAGAGAGAGACGGGGGGGGGAGAGAGAGAGAGAGAGAGAAAGAGAGAGAGAGAGAGAGAGAGAGAGAGAGAGATATCTGAGGCTGACCGTGAACCCAGATCCTCCGGTCTCCGCCTCCCAAAGTACTGGGATTACAAGTGTGCGCCACCACGCCTGGCCCAAGAATGTTTTAACTATCCATTGAACAACCTCATTTTGTTGACACCAGAGTTTCTTTTCACCACCTTTGTTTATAAGTAGACATTATTTTTACAATCTGTAGTTTACTGTGATTAATTATATATTCACCAGTTTTTTAAAATCCTGTATCTTCCCCCATGTTCATTTTCTCTTTGAAGTCTGTCCATTCCTTTATTACTATTTTAACAAGGGTCTGTGGATGGGAAACTCAAATACCTTATACACCTGAAAATGTCTCTATTGCTTTCATTCTTGCATAATAGTTTGGTAAGTTAAACAATTCTGTGTTGACGGCAATTTCACCTCAGCATCTAAGAATATTATTCCATTTTCTCTTGGGCCATATATTACTGGTGAGAAATCGGCTGTCAATTTGATTTTGTTCTTCAGTGAGCAATCTATTTTTCTCTATGGTGGCTTTTTTTTTTTTTTTTTGGCAGTACTGGGGATTGAACCCAGGGACTTCTACCTCCGAGCTACACCTCCAGCCCTATTTTTTATTCTTTATTTTGAAACAGGGTCTCACTAAATTGTGGAGGGCCTCACTAAGTAGCTGAGGCTGGCCGCGAACCCGGATCCTCTGGTCTCAGCCTCCCAAGTACTGGGATTACAAGCATGCACCACCATACAGGGCTCTATGGTGGCTTTTAAGATTTTACCCTTTTTTTCTTTCTATTTTAATTTTTCTTTTCTTTTTTAAAAATAGTTTTATTGGTACATCATAATTTTACATCATAATGTAGTTCATAGTGATAGTGACATATGTATACACAGCACTTCCTACAGTTTCACTTTAAATTTGAATGTATGTGGATTAACCAGGTCCATATCTAGAGTTAAGCACTTGACTTTCTTCAATTTTGGAAAATTTTAGCAAACATTCCTTCAAGTGTGGCTTCAAAAATTGCTCTGTCATTTCTTCCACAATTCCTATTAGGGGTATGTGAGAGCCCCTCAGTCTATCTTCCCTTAGTGTGTGTTTGCTTTATAATCCTTGTCTTTTCTCTGTGCTGGGATCTGGGTAAACTCAGAACTCTTCTCACTCATTACTTCTTTCTGCACCTGAGTACAGTGCAGTTGTTCTATCAGTTGATGATGTGAAATTCATCGATTTCATGTGTGTGTGTGTGTGTGTGTGTGGTGCTGAGGATGGGACCCAGGGGCTTTTGTGTGGTAGGCAAGCACTCTACCATTGAGCCACGCCCTTAGCTTTCATTGCATTTTTATTTCTAAGAGTTCTAAATTTTTTAATATCTATCTACTCTAAGTCATGTCATATTTACCTTTTTTAATGTTATGACTATCTTTCCACTCTAACTTGATTTTTGTCTTGCGTGAATCAGTGTTATAATGGCTAGTTTTTTTTTTTTTTTTTGCGGTACTGGGGATTGAACCCAGGGGCATTCTACCTTCGAGCTATACCACCGGCCCTATTTTATTCTTTATTTTGAAACAGGGTCTCACTAAGTTGCAGGGGGCCTCACTAAGTAGCTGAGGCTGGCCGTGAACCCGGATCCTCCGGTCTCCACCTCCCAAAGTACTGGGATTACAAGCGTGTGCCACCACGCCCGGCGCAAAGCTAGTTTTCATGATAGCCTTTAACACGGTTTCTTCATGCGTTCTGGGTGGTATACACATTCTACGTGGGAGGTTGTTTACCACTGTCTCTCTCTTGTGTGCTTTTGTGGATTTCTACACCCAGCCAGCCCAGGTCCACCATCAAGTGTTAGAGTCCTCTTGCTCTGCTGTGGTGTCAGCACCTCCCCGGTCCAGGAAGAGAGACAGAGAGCAGGCTGACTCAGTTCCTGGCGGGGAGGCACCCTCCATGGGCAGTTTCTTCTGAAGCACCAGCTCTCGCATCCAGGTAATCACCATGCTTTACAGCTTCCTTTTGGGAGTGGGGGTCTTGGTTTCCAACAGTAACCAGGTTCCAGTCTCTCATTTTGCTTGGTGCATTTATAGTTCCCTTTACTGGCAGGAGCTGAATTCCTGGCTGGTACTGCATAGTTTTGGCTGAGAGCCCAGCCATCAACTCCGCCCTGCTCGGTATTCCAGATGTGCTCCACAGAAATGCTTATCTGGTTTTTGAGTCCATGTATTCATTTTTTTTTTTTTTGCAGTACCGGGGATTGAACGCAGGGGCGTTCTACCTCCGTGCGTGCTACACCCCCGGCCCTATTTTTTATACTTTATTTTGAAACCGGGTCTCACGAAGTTGCGGAGGGCCTCACTAAAGAGAGAGAGAGAGAGACAGGGAGCGAGAGAGAGAGACAGAGAGCTGAGGCTGGCCGCGAACTCAGATCCTCTGGTCTCCGCCTCCCAAAGTACTGGGATTACAAGTGTGCGCCACCACGCCCGGCCCATGTATTCATTTTTAAAGTCTCTTTCCATACTATCCATCATGACTATATACATGAACAGAGTGTTTTGAAGTGTAATACTTGCTTTAGCACCTTGTCCATAAGTGTGTATATTTTAATATGAAAACCAATCAAGACAAATTAACATGATGAAGTATCAGTGCTGCTTAGGTAGTGCCAAACACCGTTGACTGGCCAAATTCTCTCCCTGCAAGAAGGCTGGGCTTCATTACACACTTCCCACCAACAACATGTGAGAATACTTAGCTTTGTACATTCTCAATAATAAAGTCCATAGTTCTTTTTCTATGAACTCTAACCCCAAAATATTCTTCAATTTAGACTTTTAAATCAGAGTTATGACTATATTATCATAGAAAGAGGGAATGTGGGGGGAAATTTGCTATGTATAATGAAATAGGTGGTACCATACCAGTATGCTAACTTGAAATCCAGATGTGTTCTGTAGCCTGTGGCTTATTCTTTAAAAATACTGTGCTTTGCCTTGGTTATGGCGGGTCTGCTCCAAACAGGGGTAGAGTGAAGCCACAAAAAGGCAGGTGGACCAATATAAAAATGATCGCCTTTAACCTCCCCCCTCCCACACCCCAACAATCCAAATATAGCTGGTACCAAAGGGTTCTACCATAAAGCTGGTCATCCAGACTTGTCCTTAATTTGACAGGACGAACCAAGTTATTGTTATTGCTGCCGACCTAAGAATGATGTAACAAGAAACAGAGACCAAAGCCCTACTCCTCGGGGCTTCATCAGAGACACTAAAAACAGACTGTTCTTTATCAATGAAAACTTTTTGAGTATCTACTATATGCTAAGCATCACAGGAAAATCAGAGACATAACTAGTATTTGCTGTTCTAAAAGCACTTGCAATCTTGCTGGAGAGACATAAATAGCCATATGAAAAGTAAAACAAGAGCTCGATAAGGCAGTATGTATGCCACGTGAATGGTGTGCTAAGTACAGAAAGAATCTGGGCTTGGAGAAAGCAGGGAAGGCTCCATGGAGTAGGTGTGATTGTTTTGGGGGAGTGTCTTGATTGAAGCCTCTAGATTTGAACAGATTATTGGGGGGTCAGGAAATCCAGATACTTGTGGGTTCCAGAGATATGGGCAAAAGGTTGCATTTGGGGAGAGAGAGGAAAAAAGATTGAAAATATGGACTGTCTCTCTTTTCTTTCTCCCACCCAAGCACTAACCAAGCCCGACCCTGCTTAGCTTCCAAGAACAGACGAGATCGGGCGCATTTAGAGTGGTAAGGCCACAGACTCCCTCTTTTCTTCCTGAGGTGGCCCATTTCTCCTGGGTAAAGGGATGGAAACAGAAGCGAAGGGAAATAACGTCCATGTGACTAAATTATCAGGTAATGTACAACTTGACTAAGCACTTTCTTCCAGAAATAAGATGCCAGGGGACAAAGAAAGCACCATTCTCAAAAGGCATGAGCTCTCCTCTCATCAGTGGCGGGATTAACTCTGCAAATGCAGACTTCGTTTCAAGGCTAACTATGGAAAATGTTTCAAGTACAAAAGACCTCGATGAGAAAGGAAAGGAACTGAAAAGGCATGGTAGATGGCAAAGGCACGAACATCCAGATACTTTTGGGCTTAGCAGATGTCTTATTTACGAGGCTTGTCTTCTTCAAGGTCAATACTGTGTATTTGGGGGCAATTGCCACTGGAGCACAGAAATAGACATCGTGAGAACCACTGGCTACATCACTGTCACCAGGACAAACAAAGTCTTTGTCTCCAGGGAACATGGAAAAGCAAAACTGCAAGTGCCTGGCATCCCTTCCTTCCTGCCGCGCACAAGCTGTCTTCCCTGCTTTTTTTTTTTTTAAAGAGCAGTTTTAGGTTTTCAGGAACGCAGAGGAACAGAGATTTCTCATAGACCTGCCCTGATATGTACATGGCCTCCCCCATTATCAACATCCCTCACCAGAACGGTACATTTGTTACAATTAATAATGACATTGAGTCGGGCGTGGTGGTGCACGTCTGTAATCCTAGTACTTGGGAGGCTGAGATAGGAGGATTGCAGATTCGAAGACAGCCTCAGCAAGTAGTCAGACTTTCATCAACCTAGTAAGACCCTGTTTCAAAATAAAAATGAAACAGGGCTGGGGATGTAGCTTGGAGGTAGAATGCCCCTGGGTTCCATCCCCAGTACCACAGACACACACAAAAAACAATGACATTGACATGTCATTATCAACCCAAGTCATCTATAGTTTACATTAGGGGTCACTCCTGGTGTATTCATGGGTTTGCATAAATGTATAATGACATGTATCCACCATTACGTATCACACAGAGCAGTTTCACTGTCCTAAAAGTCCTCTGTGCTCTGACTATTCATCCCTCTCCTCCCCTGTCCCTCACCCCACACACAACCACTGATCCTTTTACTGTCTCCCCAGTTTTGCCTTTTCCAAAATGTCATACAGTTGGAATTATACATATGTATCATTTCCAGATTGCTTCTTCAACTTAGTAATATGCATTTAAGTTTCTTTCATGTCTTTTCAATGGCTTGATAGCTCTTTTTTCTTGATAGCACTGGATAATATTCTATTGTCTGAACTGTCTGTCTCTTCTTTTAATAATGATGATAAAACCCTACATGAGAGCTGGGAAATTACACAATGTGTATGGAGGAAGTTTAGACTTAGTCAAGAGAGAGAAAAAAGCCTAAAGCAAATTGCCGAATTTTAAGGTGATTATTAATAAACTCCAGGGCTGGCTGGGGGATGTAGCTCAGTGATACAGTGCCTGCCTAGCAGATGTGGGGTCTTGGGTTCAATCCCCAACACCACCATGAAATAAAATAAATAAGTGAATATAAAATCAAGGGCTGAGTTAAAAGTTTGTTTTTACTGATTGTTCATTTGCCCAATAGCAACAGGAAAAGAAAACAGTAACAACAACAAACCCTGGTGCCACTGGGGCACAAAGTCTGTGTTCTTGGTGAACTAAAAATACAAGAGCTTGGAGGGATGAGTCCATTAAGATGTGGATCTTTGAATTTATACGTTTTCTCAGTGGTAGAATATAAAAACAGTACACTTTCTATAGGTTTAGTTGATACATAATTAAAACCAGAATAAAGCAAATCTTGAATTATACATCATCAGAAATTTCTATGCTTGAAGAACATTAAATGCCACTAGTCTGCTAGAATTTCCTAAGTCATCATTATATAGAACAAATAAAAGTATAAGGACCAGTAAACTCTTTAAAGGCAGGTACCATGTTTTGCTTTTATTTCCTGGCACAAAGTAGGTATGCGATAAATATCAGGTGAAAAAAACACTGTATCCCCCAAGGAGAACAAACCTCAGCCATGCCAAGAATACACACTCATATAATCAGATGCCAGTGAATATCTGGAAATATCTGGCTTCAAGCTACCTCCCTCTGAGATGAAACAATTCATTTCGCACATCCTTCAAATTGCCAAGTGATGTCAGCCTAGTGATTTCTAAGGCCAGAGTTAAGTGCTGACTCATGTAAGATACACAAAGAGAGTGTGGGGCTTGGGAGGCACTCTTTGTTTATTCCCAAGTTAAGAAGAAATCATCATGTCTACAATAGGAGCACATCTACATTTTAATATTTTGCTCAAGCCGGGCGTGGTGGCGCACGCTTGTAATCCCAGTACTTTGGGAGGCGGAGACCGGAGGATCTGGGTTCACGGTCAGCCTCAGATATCTCTCTCTCTCTCTCTCTCTCTCTCTCTCCTTAGTGAGGCCCTCCGCAACTTTGTGAGACCCGATCTCAAAGTAAAGCATAAAAAATAGGGCCGGGGGCGTAGCGCGGAGGTAGAACGCCCCTGCGTTCAATCCCTGGTACCGCAAAAAAAATATATATATTTTGCTCAATAAATACAATTCTCCTATCACTATAAATGTTGACACCAACGTTTTTGAGGATGAAGATGATAAGACATCTTTGAACTGTTGGTTTTTTAACTCTCGGTTAGCCTGATACTTTCTGGCCATCAAAGATGTTTTCATTTCCTGGGTCTTAGTTGAATCTACATTATGTTTTCCCTGTTTGTCTTTTGAAGAAAGCTGCTCGACAACAAATGAGAAATTAGGGGGGAAAACTTAAAAATGAGGGGGTAGATGAGATTCAAAGCAGTGCCGTCTCTTTTTGTTTGATGCCATTTTCTCAGAATACAAATGGACCAGTAAATTATTTGATCCTTGGTGATTTAAGATTTAAGTCAAAAGCATCCATTTCAAAGTAAAAACCCTTGGGAAAATTCAGTGGATATAAAAACTATAGATAAGGCCAGGCGTGGTGGTGCACGCTTGTAATCCCAGTACTTGGGAGGCTGAGACCAGAGGATCCAGGTTCCCGGACAGCCTCAGCTACTTAGTGAGGCCTCTGCAACTTCGTGAGACCCGGTTTCAAAATAAAGTATAAAAAATAGGGCCGGGGGTGTAGCACGGAGGTAGAACGCCCCTGGGTTCAATCCCCGGTACCGCAAAAAAAAAAAAAATCTATAGATAAACATTAGGAGCACACATTTTGATTTATGACAAAAAGCATTTGTTTTACTTGTTTGAATAACTTGAAATATTTACTTATAATTAAGCTCTTGAAATAATATAGAAAAATCTCTTTTTGAAATGATACCCAAGAATTGAAATCTTAGTTCTGCACTCAGCTTACTTAAGACACCCTACAGTTTACTGATAAATCCAGAGCAGGAGGAGGATAAAAGAAGTTGGGAACGTTCAAAGAGAAACATAAATGCTTTGGACAACTCAGTGTTCACATGGGTCCAGTTTGGGGTACCAGTACAAAGAATCAAGAATCTCCCCAGCTTGGTTTTTTTTTTCCAGTGCTGGGAATTAAACCTAGGGCCTCCTGCATGCTAGGCAAGTGCTCTACCATTTTGCTAGATCCCCCAGCCACCTCCCTAGATTTTATAGAAGCAATATACCTTGAGTAGAGAGATGTTGATTCTATTTTAAAATGGCAGACTCTAATACTACCAGTACTCCCAACATTTCTTAGGGAAACTAATATATATATATATATATTTTTTTTTTGTCATCTTATAAACTTTAATTTTTTTTAACGTGCTTTTATTGGTGCATTGGAGTCTTACATTGCAATGAATATCTATTTGATGTTAACATATATGCACACAGCTCTTGGTGCCCCCCCGCCTCCCCCCACCCGTATGAAGTACCAAGAATGATGTTGGTATATTTTCACATGTACATGTTATTTATGATAGTAATTCCATTGATTCCCTTCTTTCTT